>JAULJZ010047447.1:0-36502 GCA_032270985.1 Heliamphora pulchella
AATAAGGTTATTAACGGTGGCGACAGACTCGGGGCTCATCTTAGCAGATGGCAAGCTGCTAACCAATATTTGAAACAGAGAGAGAGAGAGAGCTAGACAGACATTAACACACACAGGCAAAGGTGTAGACAGTTGTGGAGTTAGCTGAGGCAGATCATAAGGAAGTAGGGCAATTCAAGGCAGCTTTAATTTGCTGGACAGTGGTGCCAATAAGGTTATTAACGGTGGCGACAGACTCGGGGCTCATCTTAGCAGATGGCAAGCTGCTAACCAATATTTGAAACACTACCGTGATAAGTGAACCTGAGGACCTGCCACTCGCGCTGCCGTGTGCACTCGAGCTCGTTGATGCTCCCCCACTGCCACCGTCACCGCTGCCACTGCTGTCTCCTCCTCCGCGCTGGCCGTCGGGCAAAATGGTGAAACCAGAGGGTAGCAACGGTATGTAGGAAGGATCCTCGACGCTCATCGCTATGTTGATGGCCGGCAGATCCACGGGGCAGTACACAACAAGCGATCCTGATGTGTCTGTGCCAGCTTTCCTGGAGAATCAGCATGTTGTTCTGGCTTGTGTTGAATGCCTGGGAAGTTTAACAACATTCAATGAAAATCATAAGTTTGATTAGTTTGATTTAATAGTTTCTGATAACAAACATGCTACATGCATGAATATGCAGTACACAATAGTAACACTTCGTATACGTATAAAGACAACTAACTACCTAAATTGAATCTTGACTATTTATTTGTATTAAAAATTACAATATTTATGAATTTCAATATAAATAAATGATCAGGATCAACTTTTTGCAATTTATGTGATTAGTTATTTATGTACAAAGCAGTTTGCATTACACAAATGAGTAGTCTTTTTCACAAACGGTGAGCCTCCCTTTATTTGTGAGATCAGCCATTGTGAAATAGTTGTCTCATTCTGTAATATATATACATTTATGCACAAAATTTTCTTCTTGTGATAATCATTGGAGTTTTGCATACTCCTGCTTTTTTGAATTTTGTTAATCTTTTAATAGAAAAAATTTCTTTATCGAATTGTCTCAACAAAAAGAATCGAAAAGGTAAAATTATTTTATCAAAAGGTGGGGATGAGCTCCTAAGCCAACGGGGGAACATCTCAACTACATACACTACTATGAATGGAGATAAAGAAAAATTTAATAAATTCAAAAATAAGCACAAAAAGATCTAGTTTACTATTGGCTTTTTAAATTTTTTTTCATATTTTAATTTAAAAAATTATTTTTCTAATTCATCCTAATGAGAAGTCCAGTACGTACAGTGACTTGACAAAATGATGAAAATAATTGTCTAAGGACCAAAAATATGCAAAATTAAATAAGCAATTATCCAAAATCAAGACGCCTTAAACAATAATTTTAGAATAATCACATTATTTTACCAAATTAGTCTACCATATGATGTGGCACAATTATAAACATTAATGCAATATGTCATGAGGAAGGAAACCATATAATGTGGCACAAAATACTCTACCTATAAGTAAAATAAATCATGTAAAAAAAACTTCTTAATTACCCGAAGAACAAATATACAGTTCCCTGGGTGAGAGCCATTTGCAATGTGAGCAACCTCCTGGACAGCATTGCCGTTGAAGGGAACATCCCACTACAGAAGATAAAACCGAAGCGTTCGTTCTTGGTTGTATACATGATACGGGTGTGTTGACATCCGTGGTTTTCAAAAGGAGGTTTGAAAACGGTGATTTCTGAAATCGGATGAAAAACGTATTTTTAGAGATTTAGAGCTAACCTGCGGGGTTGAGTCTCATCTTTCAAACGTTTTGTTGGAAATGGTTTAGGATCTCCATTTTGATGGATTGGATCTCTTTTATACATGTGGTGTATAAATTGTTTTGTGAATTTTCGTAGTTGAGCTACGGTGGGTTTTTAAATGTTTCCATAGATGTACCGTGACAGTGTGCGATTTTGAGTTGGGCTTCTATTGCTCCTTGGTGGAAGTCCAAAAACATGCGCAGAGTGGGTTCGCTACGGCCCCTTGGGTTAATCCCTATAAACGTTGTTTGGTTATGTTTCGTCCATCGGTCGTGGCAAACCGTAAAGAAACAAGTGCGTGGTTTGGGTGCTTTTCCATCGGTCATGGAAATTCGTAAAGAAGTCAGTTGCCTCCGTGAATAGCGTTATTGTTATAATTCCGTATAGAACTTGTCATTACCTAGCAGGCCTTAAGTGGTTTAGGACTAAGGTAATGGGCAGGCGTCTATAGTTGTTACCTTTGTCTATTTGGCAGAGTCGGTACATAGGATTTCATTTACATCTTTTCTCCTCGGCTATGTGACCCGAGTGCAGCATACTGTTTATTTACAGCTTTCCCTTAACTGTGGCATGATATCTGTTAGGATAATATGCATAGTTTGAAAGATGAAAAACGTGGGCTTTTATGAGATAAAACCTTTTTGAGACTCGTGGTGGTCTGAAGCAAAACTTGTGATTTTTTAGAGACAAATCTTTTTGACTCCTGTGGTTAAGCCCTTGTGTGTGTAATTGCATAGCCTTCTTTACAGTTTTATTGTCTATGTTCTATTGGGCTTCTGCTCATGGTGTGGAATTTTACTGTAAAACCTTTTCAGGTGAGCATGAGGAGATGACCTAGATTCCTACGGTGGCGGAAGACTAGCAGTAGTTTCCTATTTTGGACATGTACTTTTACATGTAACGCCTGTGATGGTTGTTTTTGTACGCTTTTAGGCGATATACTTATTTATGTATGAGATGCAAGTTTTCAGTTCATGAGAGTTGAACTGTGAGAATTTTTTTTATCCAAATGATGCATCTATTTGAGTTGAGGACTTTCCAATTGCAAATCATATTTTCTCAAATTGTATTTTGGGTGGGCTTTCGCGTGACCCTGATGTTGGGGCGTGACATTTTTTCTTAGGATGTTTTGTTCATTCTTTTGCCTTAGGTTTTGGTCTTTGTGTTAAACATGAGAGTTGTTGAAAATATTTTTATCTAAATGGTGTTTAAAAATCATAACTTGATTCCAAGTCTAAATACCCAAAAATTTTGTCACCCATTTTAATTTAATACTTGACTTTTGCCCTTAAAATTTGTTTAAATGTATGTTTGAGTACCATTTACTATGAGACCCGAGTTTTTATATGATGTTTGATTTGAATTGATTGATTAGTATTTCTAAGTAAATGTATGATGGTTTAAAATTCATGCGGTCATGTGGAATCATATCTTAAGAATTGTAGCTTGATTTGTACCTTATATTTTGCGCGTTGTACTATGAATCTTGCCATGCTAGTTGATGCCATGCTATAGATGGTTGTATTTGAGGTCCATACCAGACATCATTGATATTGTCACTTGCATCTTGGTATATTGGAGTCCATCTGTGCAAACCGTTGTTGGGATGGACTGTATTGAGATTGTCTTTCTTGATTATAAGTCTAGGGCATCCCTGGTTGCCATTTTCGAAAATATTTTGGCATGAATTCCCTTTGTGCACTCTGGGCGTGTTCCCGGTGTTACAAATGGTTTATCATTAATATTATTAGGCACCATGGGTTCGTCGCTAGAACTTTGGTTTTAATGTCTCTTTGACTCTGTAGCTCTTTAAGTTATGGTTATATTATGGAAGTGATGTCGACACGAGCAAATTGGGTAATTCGGAGAAGAGCCTAATTCGGCAAACCTAATTCCACCGCGGTGGTAAGTTCGGAGAAGAGCCCAATTATGACAGACCTAAAGCCCATTGCCGCGATGTTTTGAAGGGTAACATCAGAGAAGAGCCCAATTATGGCGGTCCTAAATCCCTCATCTTGGTACTTTGTGTAATGTGAAGTGTCTCTTGAATTTTTTTGATTATCTCTTAGACTTTGGGTTAACACCAGCAAAGCATCACGAGTCTTAAGGTGGGATAAACTGCTTATTATATGTCTAATATGACTGATTGATTCATTATTGAACTTGTTGGCCTAAAGTATGGCACGGACCCCACGCCGTTGCCATTGAGTAAAACAACTAAGACACGAAGGCAAGGCGCGCGCTTACTATTCGCAACAAGGCACGATGATGGTTTTAGTGATCAAATGCTCGTGAAAGTCTACTCTGGTGATTCCTGGCATGGAATTCATGTCCTAATCTGGGTGCTTGTTGGGTTGGGCATCTGCATTTCATACACGACATCTCATATGCACATGTTTATTGACATATCTACTATCCTATCATAAATTTGTCTGTCTCCTAAACTATAAACTGTACTGGGTGTTATATGGTATGTGTTGTGGTGAATTTTGTACCATGAGATTAGTTTGAAGGTTAGAGTATTTTTCTTCTAGGCCTTGGCTCATGGTATTTGTGCCACAGGTGATGTGGAGTTCTTGGACGAAGTCATCTCTGAGGGAGAAAAAGAGTTAGAAGAACAGGATGAGTTTCAAGAGCACATAGATCTCGCTGATGTATTCTGAGAAGTCGAGACCTCTGATTTTGTTCTTATATTTAGTTTTTTCCATGCTTAATGTAATTTTTAAAATTTCTTGGTGAAATTGTAATAGATAAGTACTTTTGAATGGTTTAAAACTCTTTTATGATGTAATAACTAACGTATATAAATATGAATAAATTGTTATAATATTCCTTTATTTATATTTATATATGTCCCAACATGTCCTAAGGACGGGACGTCACAATTACAGACTGAGAGTTCGATGAAGTGGGAGTCAGCAATGAATGATGATATGGATTTCCTGCTGACAAATCAGACATGGTAACTGACTAGATTGCTAGTTGGAAAGAAAGCTTTGCACAACAAGTGGATATACAAAGTGAAGGAAGAACATGACGGCAGCTGTTGCTACAAGGCAAGGTTAGTTATCAAGGGATTTTAGCTGAAAGAAGAGTTGACTTCACTGAAATTTTCTCTTTTGTTGTGAAGTTGACAGCGATCGAAACAGTGCTGGAAATTGTAGCTGCAGAGGATCTATTTTTGGAGCAGTTGGAAGTCAAGACTACGTTTCTTCATGGTGAGTTGGAAGAAGACATATACATGCGCCAGCCTGAAGGATTTACAGTGAAAGGAAAGGAAGACATGGTCTACAAATTAAAGAAGAGCTTGTATGGTCTGAAACAAGCTCTAAGTAGTGGTACAAGAAGTTCGATAGCTTCATGCAGAGTACCGAGTTTACTAGGCTAGAGGCTGATCATTCCTGTTATGTCAAGAGTTTTGACAGCTCATATATCATTCTACTATTGTACGTAGATGATATTCTTGTTGTCGGGCCGTGCATCGAGGATATTAATAAGATGAAGAAGCAGCTGTCAAAGCAATTTCCCATGAAGAATTTGGGAGCTGCTAAGCAAATCCTTGGGATGAGAATAGTCAGAGACAGAGCCGCAGGGACCGTGAGACTTTCTCAAGCAGAATATGTGAAGAAGGTGCTGAGAAGGTTCAACATGGATGACGCAAAACCTATGAGTACACCCTTAGCTAGCCATTTCAGGCTAACTAAGGATCAGTCTCCAAGGATAGAGCAGGAGCAGGAGCAAGAGTACACGAGCAAGGTTCCTTATGCATCGGCTATTGGTAACCTGACGTATGCTATGGTTTGTACCAAACCAGATATCGCACATGCAGTGGGAGTAGTCAGCAGATACATGAGCAATCTAGGGAAGCAGCATTGAGATGCTGTCAAATGGACTTTGAGATATTTGAAGGGGACTACAGAGACGTCTTTGTGCTTCATGAGGACAGAACTGAAATTGCAAGGCAACATGGATGCGGACTTAGCAGGCGATGTTGATAGTAAGAAGAGCACCACTGGATTTGTCTACACTTTGGGGGGCACAGCAGTGAGCCGAACTTCAAAGTTATAGAAGATTGTGGCACTCTTTACTACAGAGGTAGTGTATGTTGCAGTGACAGAGCCTGGAAAGGAGATGGTTTGGTTATAGGGTCTCTTGGATGAGTTGGGTAAGAATGTTGACATAGGGACGCTCTACAGTGATAGCCAAAGTGCTATCTTTCTTGCCAAAACCCCAGCATTCCACTCCAAGACAAAGCACATATAGCTGCGGTATCATTTCATTCGCTCGTTACTAGATAGCAGTCAGTTGAATCTTGAGAAGATTAGCAGGGCGAAGAATCCAGCTGATATATTGACAAAAGGTGTCAACATTGACAAACTAAAGCTATGCTTGGCATCAGTTGGTCTTTAAGGATAGAAGACAGGAGGTTGGGTCACACAGGTTTGAGTATTTATTTCGATGGTTACAAGGTGTTGATGAGGTTGTTGGGATTTCTCAAGGCTTGGAGTGGCTTTACTTCAAATGGGAGAATTGTTGAGAATGGTGAAGAAAAATCAATTTACTGGTGGGATCGATCGATCGGTGGGGGGACCGATCGATCGGTCATGACTACAGGCAAGAAATCGAGGCGGCCTTAAGACCGATTGATCCGTCATTTAGACCGATCGATCCGTCGATGAGGGAATATATTTATAAGCTGCTAGGGTTACAGTAGCCGTGTGAGGTTTTTTTTTTGTTTTTAGCTTTTATTCTTCTGTGATACGTCTGTATTTTCTCCCCCAGACCTTCCTCCCTTTGTAACCTTTAATCAATAGTAAAAGTGTGTGATCCCGTGGACGTAGACATAACTTGTCGAATCACATAAACCTTATGTCTGTGCGTGGATTGTCTATTTCTCTCTTCTACGCTTTTTATTCTGTGCTTGTGTGATCGTGGTTGATCTTGGGCGGGATTAGTGGTCGCGTTCTAATCCCCAACAAGAAATAGCTCCACCTATTTGTTCTGCAAAGTAAAATTAGTCATTACATGTAATATATGTATAGATATAGACCATTTTGGCCGTTTTTGTATGGGATTTTTGGAACCCTATACATTTTTCATTTTAAATATATTTTTTATTGAACGGCTAAACTCACACACCCATTACACCAGCACCTTATTCCTAGCAAAAATTGAACTTCTAACCTCTCATTTAGAGGCAAGCACTTATACCATTGGGCCAAAGGCCACTTGATTTTTTCATTTTAAATATTAATCCTTACTTATCATATTATTTGAATTTTGAACATTCAATTTTCATATTTACTAATATATTGTTAAATATCCACCCAACATTACCCTATCACCAGTATTAGTTAGTACTTTTTTGGATATCACAATTTAAAATCATCATGCAAACCCGATTTACAGAGTCCATGAACATGTCAACCAATTCCAAGCCATTCATAATGACAATCCTAGAATCTCTGCATGCTTTAATCCGAATGTTGGGATTTTTGGAGTGGTTTTAGGCACTGGGAAAAAGTCTTTCATTGGCTGACTTCATCCACAGAGGTTCATTGTTCTGCAGAAGCTTTATGAACTCATCCATTGCGTTGCCGGCGACATCCGTCCTGAGGGATTTATCCATGTCCGTGAGGCTTATCGTGTGGAATGGCAGGTTCGGAGCATCCAACGAGCAACTGGGCAGCAGATCAAGATCAAGCGAAGGACCACCCATGTCGTAGCCACCGAAAGTTGCCATCGACAGATCCAACGATGACATTTGGATTTGCTGTACCAGAGGGAGCTGTGAGAATGGCCTCCCTATGTACTTGGCGGCAATGCTAGAAACTCTATTGCGCTGCCAAAAAAGAACCCCCCAAAAAAAAGAAAAAAAAGACAACCATATGAAGTTTGAACCCAAAAACCTAGAAACCGAAAGGGAATAGAGAGTACTTTGAAATGAAAGCCTCTAAGCTTCATTGTGAAAGGAAAATTAATGTCTTCCTTCATCTGCGCATTCTCCATTCGCAGTTTTTGCTCGTCAAAATATGGGTCTTCACCAACAAGAGGACCCCAGCAGGTAGGGCATATCACATTCTTCAGTGCCTCTCTGATGGCTATGTTCTCGTAGTGGATTCTGTCATTTTCTGCCCGTAGTGCGCAGTTATTTGCTCGCTCAGTCTAGGTCTAAACCCTGAAGATTAGACAAAAGGAGAGAAAGAGAGAGAAACCCAACAAAGGACAACAAAATGACAGCAAAAACAACAATAATTTGAAAGACGAGGAGCACGACCGATTTTGGCTTGAGCTTTAAAAGATACTGATATAGATACAGATAAAGATATAGATTCGAATATGGGGTCTGGTGGAATGATTTTTGGCATGGGATGGTCATGGAGCATTGGTTAAAGAAATACCCATTTCATTTTGGGGAGGGCGTCGTAACGGCTGAAAAGTAGGAGATGTAGGCATGAATCTAGAGAGAGAGAGAGAGAGAGAGAGAGAGAGGGAGATTTGTAAGGCAATGAATGAAATTTCGGAAGAGTTGGGGGGTGTAATTAAGAGGATTCGCTTTGCTTTTGAAAGATCGGTAGAAGATTGAATCCTAAGATCCTACCTATACTAATGTTTATGTATGCTTGTTGTAACCGACTGATTTAAAGCCATTTTCGTATGATTACACGGAGACAGAGGGAGGAAGAGATGGGAAGGAGATAGGGAAAGCAAGAGAGGGGAAGGAGACAGGGAGTGAACTGCTTCCTTTTTGAAGAGTTGAGTACTTCAGTGTTTGTGATGGCTGATAATTTATGAATGAAAAATATTTTTGTATACACAACTAATCACAGCAATTATAAAAAAATTTAATTAATTTTATTTATTTATTTATATTAAAATTAATGAATGTTCTAGATTTTAGCGCAAATTAATGATTACAAATTGAATTTTTGTAATTAATATGTGATTAATTATCTATCCACGTAGCAGCCCTAAATGGATAAAAGTTTTTTATTGGCTTATTGATTTATTTCTTATCATAGATTTTTTGTTTTTAGTGAATTTTTTTCATCATTTAGTCAAATTATTATACTTTTTAGACTACTTTTATTGAGATGAGTCGAAAAAGTAAAAGATTTTGATCAAAATATAAAAAAAAATCAAAAAAAATAATAATAAGCAAAAATAAGTCAATAAGCCAAACCGAATTAATTTTGTTTATTTTCGTCTTTAGTTGACTTTTTTCGTTATTTAATAAAGATTTTTTTACTTTTTGAGTTCATCACATCGAGACGATTTGAAAAGCTAAAAACTTTTAGTGAAAAGTTGAAAAAAGTTCATAAAAAATAAAAATAAACAAAATGTTGCTTATTTACCCATGTAGGGCTTATATATGAATTACAGGGGTGTGATTTTGGCCTGACCCGGCCCGACTCAGTTCAGCGGGCTCGGGCTCAGGCATCAAGCCCAGGCTTTGGCTGGGCCTTAGGTTTTTTTGGTTTTTTTTGTTTAATTTGTTATATTGTTTATATTTTTATTACTTTTATAGTTATTTAATTTATAAATTTATAAAATAATATTAGTTTATTACTTTATTAGTAGTAGTTAATATATCAACTTAAAAACTATAAACTTAAAGTTTAATATATTATATAAGTTTAAAGCTAGTAATTTACTAGTTTATTTTATTATAAACTAATTTATTAAATTTATAATAATAAGTTTTTAAGTTAAACTATAAATTAGTTATTAGTTTATTATATTATATAAGTTTATTAGTTTATTAGTTTATTAGTTATTAAACTATAAACTATAAACTTATTAGTTCATAGTAAACTTATTAGTTTATAGTTTATAATATAATACATTAGTTTATAATAAACTTATCAGTTTATAGTA
Organism: Heliamphora pulchella; assembly: GCA_032270985.1. NCBI lineage: Eukaryota > Viridiplantae > Streptophyta > Magnoliopsida > Ericales > Sarraceniaceae > Heliamphora > Heliamphora pulchella. The sequence goes on from JAULJZ010047447.1 coordinate 9,693, forward strand.
AATTTACTTGTCAGACTCTAACCCGTTTTTTTAGGCATTTTTCAACACGCGTTTAGTATTTTCATTACGGCATGTTCATACGTATTTTTATGCATGATCGGGTTTAAATATGCATGTGGGATTGGTTCCCTGAGCCGTTGGGTGTTGCGGTGCTGGTTAAAAAAAAAAAGATATTTTCGTGACCTATAAATATCTGGCGTTAGATATTTTCAAAATCTTTTAACTAAGTTTCTCTGTTTTCTCTCTGCCTTCTCTCTAACTTCTTGGGGGCTCGGGGCTTGATTTTTAACGATCCAATAGCTGATCCTTGCTATTGGCATCGGGGGCTACGCGTTTATCTGGACGAAATTTTATTCCGACGAAATTCTATTTTGCACGTAGTTTGAGGCATTGAGTTTTTAACTTAACGAGATAGGATCCTAGACACTCATGTCTTATAAGGGTGCTACGTGTAATCGTGTGTGCTTTTACCATTTTAAAATGCATGAAAATCGGGTTATGTTTGAAACGTTATTTTTGGGGTTCAAAACCATTTTTCGTCGATTTCGGTTGAATGGAATCGAGTTTCGAGTATTTCTTTCGAGGTTTTAGTGTTAGTCTTGGGCTTGTGTGTGTTCGACGGGGTTGGATGGGAGTCTTGAAGCTTCGTTTTGGGTTCGAGAGGACTGAACCAGTAGCTCGAAGTCGGTTTCTACCTGGGGTCAGTCGACTAAACTAGGGGGTTTAGTCGATTGATCTATTTTGTAGGTTCAATGGACTGGATCGAGAGGGTCAGTCGACTAACCTGTGTTTTTGGGAGAATTTTGTAAAATTCCAGTAGCTTGTTTGGGTCGACTGGATGGGGTCCAGTCGACTGGGGTTCTGTGTTGGGTGTTTGGTGTTTTGATGGTTGTGTGGTGGCCTTTTGGTCGAATGGGTTGTGGGGCTTAATCGACTGCTCTTCTCTAGTGATTTTTCAGTTGATTAGATTATGGGATTCTATCGATTGGATCCATTAAGAGGGGTGTGGGTCATTTCTGGTTGAGGTTAGTCGTGTTATGGCCGTGGGGGTCGTGTGGTGGCCTCAAGAGTTTCTTAGGTTTTGTTGTCACCCTCGGGGTTGATGTGCATGGTTAGATGCGGGGTGTTGATGCACGGTTATCTGCGTGGTGGTTTGGGCATCATTGGGTGCGAGACGTGTGGGTCCGTTGTTCGGTTGAAATATTTTGGTGAGAACTATTTTGTGGGAGGTTTGGTGTTGGCCTCCAGGTTAGGTTTTGGCTTTCTGCATCCTTGGTTGTCTCGATGGGTGAATGGATCGTTCGGGTGAGTGGATGACAGGGGTGTGGCATGTGATATCATGACGGGTTGTGTGGCGTCGTTATGTAGAACGTCATGGTTATACATACTTTTGTGCTTATAGAACTATGGTTAGTTTTATTCTTGCATATTGTGAACGGATATGTGGCCTTATGTGGTTTAGATGCACTTAAAGCTCTGATTTTATATAGGCATGTGTTGGTTCGGTTTTATCCTGTGGTATGCGGTATTATCCCGTGGTATGCAGTATTATCCTGCAGTTTACAGTTTTATCCTGTGGATGTATGTTTGAGCATGGGTCTTTATCTATGTGATAGAACTGTTATTAAGGCTTATGAGGGTCGATTTTGTGTTGCATATGGGACTCGTGGGAGTCGTGGCTCGTAGGAGTCTATCTTTGCTGGTGAAGCATTGTATTATATCTATATATCAAATTATTTTCTAGGCTCTGATGAGTCATGATACAAAACTGTTTTTAAAAAAAAACTGTTTTTCTTGAGGCTTTTGGAAGTCCTCGTATAAAATCGCTTTCAAAATGTTTTCATCTAAGACTCGTATAAGTTAAGATATAAAAACTGTTTTCCTTGAGGCTCCTGTGAGTCGTTATCCAAAACTGTTTTTAAAATATTTTCCTCTGGAACTTTTATGAGTTCGGATTCAAAACTATCTTTAAAACCGTTTTTATGGCTGCGTGAGTCGAAAACTATACCTCATTTTTCGATCATGTTTTGTTTATATTACATGTTTGTCTAGTTTCGACTGAGTTTCGGCTCACGGTGTGGGATTTGAAATATTTTTTAGGTACCGGTCACGCTAGTTAACTCAGGGTGGCTAGAGAGGCAAAAGACTTGTAGTCTTTTTTTTTGTTCTTTTGATCATGTATATTATAACCTGTCTTTCGGTGTTGGAACCGTGTTCTGTAAGCCTTTTGGCGTTTATATTAAATGCATGTATGCTTTAATTTGTGAGTAAACATCGAGTTGGGTGTTTGTATGGTTGTTTATGGGTGTTTCACGTGACCCGAACTTTGGGGTGTGACAGAATGGTATCAAAGCTCTGGGTTCGAATACCTAAGAGCCGTGGGAAGAGGGTGTATCACTGTGTTAGGTTGATTACGTGTGCTTGGTTGCATGTGTTTAAATACTTTGATAACATGAACATGTTAGCATGTTAAGCATGAGAATGTTGTGTATATATGAGCATGGGGGATGAACCTTAGGATTGATTATTAGTTTTGCCTTTGGTGTTTGGATAAACAAACTTGAGAGCCAAGTTAGAAACGCGTTTAGCAGACATGATTTCTAGTAAGGAATCTAAGTAGGTTATCCAAATTGATGCATCATTCTTGTCGGTTCTCCTCGGTATGTGGGGTTTGTTTAGCATGACCCTATGTGACTACGTGTTCGCATGCTTATGTGGTTAATGCTTATGTTTATGTTATGTCCTACATCTTATGTTCTGTGTTTCTTTCGTGAAGACGTGATGTCTGCGCGGAGAGGGGCGAGGCCATAGTCGAGGCCGTGGCCATGCTTTTGGCCAAGGGGATGTGCCTATCCTTGATGCTGGGGATGCAAATGCTCCCCAGGGACTGATGGACTCGACTGAGTTGTTGCGTGTATTGGTTGGTTCTATGCAGCAACTGGTTGAGGCTGCTAGACGTGAGACCGTTAGAGGGAGAGAGGGAGTGTCTGAGTTGAGGGCTACGGTGGCGATGAGAGAGTTCAGGCGTATGGATCCTCCTACCTTCACTGGGGATCCTGACCCTATAGTAGCTATAGAGTGGCTGGAGCTAATGAGCCGGATCCTTGACATGCTGTAGATAGTCGAGGATGAGTTGTGGGTTTATTTTGCCACGTTTCAACTGAGGGGTGATGCTCACGAGTGGTGGAAATATGCCAGAAATACTGTGGGGGTCACATGGGCAGCTTTCACTAGAGTTTTTCTGGAGAAATATTTTCTTGCTTCATCCAAAGACTTGTATAGAGAAGAGTTCTATACTCTCACACAGGGAGCGATGGGTGTTATGCCGTACAAGGCTAAGTTTACTAGCCTGCCTCGTTTTGCACCGGAGTTGGTGATGACAGATCAGTTGGGATCGAGGGGGTTTAAGCAGGGTTTGAGGCCCACGATCCGAGAGAGAGTGGCTGGCATGGGACTATGTATTTTTACAGAGCTGGTGGACGTAGCAGCGGGGATTGAGAACAATTTGACAGAGATTTGGGGCTGTTATGTTTATGGGTGATATGAGATGTTGTTGTATATTGTTATCTTTGAGTTTGATGACCTCTAAGTGTGTTAGAGCCTTGATATTAAAGTATAAAACTTAAGCTTGCAAAGAAATTGAACAAAAACTTGACATGGCATAAGTAGAAGGCTTGGACCCTAAGAGGCTTAATTTTTGAGAACATAGATGTTTCTGCCCTAAATTTTGGAACGCCATAACTCAATGTAAAAAATTGTTCTAAGCATGTTCTTTATATCTAGATTTAGATTTTTGTGTTATCTTTTATCCAAAGTTGGTTTCAACTATTTGCACAAGTATAACTCGAGATATTGCAATTTTACCAAAGTGTATCATTGTTCGACTAGTCAACACTTCCAACTTGGAAATCCTAGTTTAAGTTGAGATCCTAACTTTAGTCAAAACATGAGACTTGTAGATAACATGTATGTCTTTCTACCCACCAAAAATGAGCACAAATTATTGAGTTTTAATTGGTCAAAACCCCTTTGAAAGTCTTTGTTGAGTTTCAGCCCTCAAGGGACACTTTTGTCACATATTTTTATAATGCCCAAATCCCCTATTTTTAGTGACCTATTCCAAAAGTTCTCTACATGAACATTGTAGCTAACATATTGAAGTACTTGTTGGCCAAACATAAGATCCTAAATCCTTGGGACGATACCCAAAAACCATTTCAAACCCTCCATTTAAAACTGACTCTGCTGAGTTTTAGCTGCTAACAGAACCTATTTTCTAAAATGGTCAAAACGTCTAACTTTTTCCAAACAACTATCCTAAGCTCTAAACATGAAACTTGTCGGAGACTGGTTGAAGTAGAACTTAGTCGAAAATGGGCTCATTTGGACTTAATATGATACCCCAAAATCGAGACCAACAGAAGCATGTTTTTGGTAAAATCTTGAAAAAAGTGCTGAACCGTTTTTGTTTAGGAAGTTTTGTTCACCCTTTTGCCTTATGTTTTGGTCCTGGTGTTAAACATGAGATTTGTTGAAAATATTTTTATCTAAATGGTGTTTAAAAATCATAACTTGATTCCAAGTCTAGATACCCCAAAACTTTGTCGCCCCTTTTAATTTAATACTTGATTTTTTGCCTTAAAATTTGTTAAATGTATGTTTGAGTACCCTTTACTATGAGACCCGAGTTTTTATATGATGTTTGATTTGAATTAGTTGATTAGTGTTTCTAAGTGAATGTATGAAGGTTTAGAATTCATGCGATCATGTTGAATCATATCTTGAGAATTGTAACTTGTGTTTCACATATTTGTATCTTATGCTTTGCGCGTTGTACTACGAATCTGGTCATACTAGTTGATGCCATGCTATAGATGGTTGTATTTGAGGTCTGTACCAGACATCATTGACATTGTCACTTGTATTATGGCATATTAGAGTCCATCTGTGCAAACCGTTGTTGGGATGGGCTGTATTGAGATTGTCTTTCTTGGTTCTAAGTCTAGGGCGTCCCTAGTTGCCATTTTCAAAAATGTTTTGGGATGAATTCCCCTTGTGCACCTTGGGTGTGTCCCCGGTGTTACAAAATAGTTTATCATGAATTCCCCTTGTGCACTTTTGTTTTGATGTCTCTTTAATTCCGTAACTCTTTGAGTTATGGTTATATTATGGAAGTGGTGTCGACACAGGCAAATTGGGTAATTCAGAGAAGAGCCTAATTGGGCAAACCTAATCCCACTGCGGTGGTAATTTTAGAGAAAAGACCAATTATGGTGGACCTAAACCCCATTGCTGTGATGTTTTGAAGGGTAACATCGGAGAAGAGTCCAATTATGGCAGTCCTAAATCCCTCATCTTGGTACTTTGTATAATATGAAGTGTCTCTTGAATTTTTTTGATTATCTCTTAGACTTTGGGTTGACACCAGTGAAGGCATCACGAGTCTTAAGGTGGGACAAATCGCTTATTATATGTCTGATATGACTGATTGATTGATTATTGAATTTATTGGCCTGGAGTATGGCGCGGACCCCACGCCGTTGCCATTGAGTAAAACAGCTAAGGCATGAAGCCAAGGCGCGCGTTTACTATTCGCAATGAGGCGCGATGATGGCTTTGGTGATCAAATACCCATGAAAGTCTACTCTAGTGATTCCTAACGTGGAATCCCCATTATAATCTGGGTGCTTGATGGGTTGGGCATCTGCATTTCATACATGGCATCTCATATGCACATGTTTATTGACTAATCTGCTATCTTGTCATAAATTTGTCTGTCCCTTTAACTATATACTGTGCTGGGTGTTATATGATATGTATTGTGGTAAATTTTGTGCCGTGAGATTAGTTAGAAGGTTAGAGTGTTTTGCTTCTAGGTCTTGGCTCATGGCATTCATGCCACAGGTGAGGAGGAGTTCTTGGACGAAGTCATCCCCGAGGGAGAAGAAGAGTTGGAAGAACAGGGTGAGTTCTAAGAGCACATAGATCTCGCTGATGCATTCTGAGGAGTCGAGACCTCTGATTTTGTTCTTATATTTAGTTTTTCCCATGCTTAGTGTAATTTTTGAAATTTCTTGATGAAACTGTAATAGATAAGTACTTTTGAATGGTTTAGAACTCTTTTATGCTGTAATAACTAATGTATATAAATATGAATGAATGGTTATAATATCCCTTTATTTATATTCATATATGTCTCGACGTGCCCAGAGGATGGGACGCCACACTTACAGATCGAGAGTCTGATGAAGTGGGAGTTAGCTATGAAAGATGAGATGGATTCCCTACTGACAAACCAGACATGCGAGCTGATTAGATTACCAGCTGGAAAGAAGACTTTTCACAACAAGTGGGTATATAGAGTGAAGGAAGGACATGACGGCAGCAGTCGCTACAAGACAAGGTTAGTTATCAAGGGATTTTAGCAGAAGGATGGAGTTGACTTCATTGAAATCTTCTCTCTAGTTGTGAAGTTGACAACGATCAGAACAGTGCTAGGAATTGTAGCTGTAGAGGATCTATTTTTGAAGCAGTTGGAAGTCAAGACTGCGTTTCTTCATGGTGAGTTGGAAGAAGACATATACATGTGTTAGCCAGAAGGATTTGTAGTGAAAGGCAAAGAAGACATGGTCTGCAAATTAAAGAAGAGCTTGTATGGTCAGAAACAAGCTCTAAGGTAGTGGTACAAGAAGTTATATAGCTTCATGCAGAGTACCGGGTTGACTAGGCTGGAGGTAGATCATTGTTGTTATGTGAAGAGTTTTGACAGCTCATATATCATTCTACTGTTGTACGTAGATGATATGCTCGTTGTCGGGCCGCACATCGAGAAGATTAATAAGCTAAAGAAGCAGCTGCCAAAGCAATTTGCCATGAAGGATTTAGGAGCTGCCAAGCAAATCCTTGGGATGAGAATAGTCAAAGACAGAGCCGCAGAGACCGTGAGACTATCTCAGGCAGAATATGTGAAGAATGTGCTGAGCAGGTTCAACGTGGATGGCGTAAAACCTGTCAGTACACCCTTAGCTAGCCATTTCAGGTTAAGTAAGGATCAGTCTCCAAGGACAGAGCAAGAGCAGGAGCACATGAGCAAGGCTCCTTATGCATCGGCTATTGGTAGCTTGATGTATGCTATGATCCGTACCAGACCAGATATCGCACATGCAGTGGGAGTAGTCAGCAGATACATGAGCAATCCAGGGAGGCAACATTGGGATGCTGTCAAATGGACTCTGAGATATTTGAAGGGCACTACAGAGACGTCATTTTATTTCATGAGGACAGAACTGAAATTGCAAGGCTACGTGGATGTGGACTTAGCAGGCGATGTTGACAGTAGGAAGAGCACCATTGGGTTTGTCTACACTTTGGGGGCACAGCAGTGAGCTGAGCTTCAAAGTTGTAGAAGATTGTGGCACTCTCTACTACAGAGGCAGAGTATATTGCAGTGACAAAGGCTAGAAAGGAGATGGTTTGGTTATAGGGTCTCTTAGATGAGTTGGGTTAGAAGGTTGACAGATGGACGCTCTACAGTGATAGCCAGAGTTCTATCCTTCTTGGCAAAAACCCAGCATTCTACTCCAGGACGAAGCACATACAGCTGCAGTATTATTTCATTCGCTTGTTACTAGACAGCAGTTAGTTAAATCTTGAGAAGATTAGCGGGGCAAAGAATCCAGCTGATATATTGACAAAAGGTGTCAACATTGACAAACTGAAGCTGTGCACAGCTTTAGTTGGTCTTCAGGCATAGAAGACAGGAGGTTGGATCACACATGTTTGAGTATTTATTTCAGTGGTTTCAAGGTGTTGATGAGGTTGTTGGGATTTCTCAAGGCTTGGAGTGATTTTACTTTAAATGGGAGAATTGTTATGATTGGTGAAGAAAAAACTAGTTTACTAGTGGGACCGATCAATTGGGGGTGAGATCGATCAATCAGTCATGACTGCAGGCAAGAAACTGAGGCTGCCTTGAGACCGATCGATTCTTCTTTTAGACCGATCGATCGGTTTATGTGGGAATGTATTTATAAGCTGCTAGGGTTACAGCAGCCGTGTGAGGTGTTTTTTTTTTGTTTTTAGCTTTTGTTCTTCTATGATACATTTGTATTTTCTCTCCCAGACCTTCCTCCCTTTGTAATCTCCAATCTATAGTGAAAGTGTGTGATCCCGTGGACGTAAACATAATTTGCTGAACCACGTAAATCTTGTGTCTGTGCATGGATTGTCTCTTTCTCTCTTCTGCATTTTTTATTCCGTGCTTGTGTGATCGTGGTTGATCTTGGGCCGGATTAATGATCGCGTTCTAATCTCCAACAAGAAATAGCTCCACCCATTTGTTCTGTAAAGGAAAATTAGTCATTACATGTAATATATGTATAGATATAGACCATTTTGGCTGTTTTATATGGGATTTTTGGAACCCTATACATTTTTTATTTTAAATATATTTTTTATTGAACGACTAAACTCACACACCCATTACACTAGCACCTTATTCCTAGCAATAATTGAACTCCTAACCTCTCATTTACAGGCAAACACCTATACCATTAGGTTGAAGGCCACTTGATTTTTTCATTTTAAATATTGATCCTTACTTATCATATTACTTGAATTTTGAGCATTTAATTTTCATATTTACTAATATATTGTTAAATATCCATCCAAAATTACCCTATCACCAATGTTAGTACTTTTTTGGATATCGCAATTTTAAATCGTCATGCAAACCCGACTTACAGAGTCCATGAACATGTCAACCAATGCGAAGCCATTCATAATGACAACCCCAAAATCTCTAGATGCTTCAATCCGAATGTTCGGATTTTTGGAGTGGTTTCCAGCTCTGGGAAAAATCCTTTCCTAACTATCAACATTGAGGATGTCTTTCCCGTCGTTGGCCGATTTCATCCACTAAGGTTCGTTGTTCTGCAGGAGCCTTATGAACTCATCCATTGCATTACCGGCGACATCTACCTTCGGGGATTTGTCCATGCCCGTGAGGCTTATCGCGTGGAATGGCAGGTTCGGAGCAGCCGACGAGCAACCGGGCAGAAGATCAAGATCAAGCGAAGGATCACGCATGCCGTGGCCACCGAAAGTTGCCATTGACAGATCCAACGATGATATTTGGATTGGCTGTACCGGAGGGAGCTGTGAGATTGGCCTCTCTATGTACTTGACAGCAATGCTAGAAACTCTGTCGAGCTGCCAAAAAAGAACCAAAAAAGAAAAAGAAAAAAAGACAACCATCTGAAGTCTGAACCATAGATTTGAATCTCAGCCGGTTCGTAGCGAATTGGGTAATACGTAGCAGAAATTTGGAGGAGTGAGTCGGATACGCATCGATATATCGTTGAGAATGATTTTCGCGCAAGACTCGACCGGTTCACGATACGAATCGGTTCATAACGGATATTTTGCAGATTCATATGCAAATCGGACCAATTCGTCTAAAAAGGGACCAATTCGATATATATACCTCATGCTTTTTGCATCTTTCTTCATATTTGATTTAGATTTCGTGAAACCTTTGCTCCAAACCTACATTTGGTTGCTTGAACATCTAACATTCATTTGTGTTGCGTTTCGGATTTGATCGAGCTTCATCCAAATCTGGATCGTTAAATTTCATCCCATGTCTGACGACGGCGACGAGCATCATCCCATGTCCGACGGCGACGAGCTTCATCCAGATCTGGTCGTTGTTGTGTTTGCGCCGCGGATCTGGTCGTTGTGGTGCCAGTTGGACTTCGGCGTGGCTTCACGTTCACGCAGCAGAGACTAACTCTCTGTTTCTTGCAGAGGCTCTGTTTTTTGTTGACAAGGGCTCTGATTGTATTTGTTGACAGCTTGGAATTGGCAACTTGGAAGGAAAAGGCACGTTCAATTGGAATTGGAATTAATTAATAATTGTGTTTAATTATGTTTTTGTTTAATTATGTTTTTAATTTTTTAAACAAAGGTTGATGTTGCATTTTTTGAATGTTATGTTTAATTGTGTGTTATTTTTTATTTTATATTGAATTAAACTTATTAATTTGGTTCACAAATCATATTTATTAATTAAGAAAAAAATTATTAATTAATTTAGTATTGATTAAGTCACTTTTTTATATTTTTTATATTTGTTTTTTGGATCTATTGGAATATGTATTTTTTTTTCATATTTGTATTGAATAATAATATGTTTATACATATCAAAATTCAAGGTATCGATTCAAATGTGATAATATTTAAATTAAAAAATATTTTTCTTAAAATTAATAGAGTTTTAGAATTGATGCTAATAATTTTAAAAAATTCACGTCCGTGACACTCGATTCCTAATACGTATTATTCGATACATTCGATACCGTTATACCGCAACCGTTACCGCTACGTATAGCAAAACCGCTATTTAAAACACTTGTCTAAACCCAAAAACCTAGAAATCGAAAGGGAATAGAGAGTATTTTGAAATGAAAGCCTCCAAGCTTCATTGTGAAAGGAAAATTAACCTCTTCCTTCAACTGCGCGTTCTCCATTCGCAGTTTTTGCTCGTCAAAATATGGGTCTTCACCAACAGGAGGACCCCCGCAGGTAGGGCAGTTATTGGCTCGCTCGGTCTGGGCCTAAACCCCGAAGATTAGCCAGAAGAAGAGAAAGAGAAAGAGAGAGAACAAATCAGGTAATGAGTGAAAAAAGAAGAAAGAAACGTAGAAAGTGAAAAAGAAAAAAAATTGTCGAACGCAATCAGCGAGCGAAACCTTCATTTGGGTCCTCCTATACTGGAACCAAAACTTAATTTGCCGAGGAGCCAATCCCAACTCTCTACTCAACTGCAATCTTTGCTTCTCGTCTAGATGGGAAAAGTCTTTGAACATTCTTCATTTACAGAAACATTAACAAAAACAGCAACAAAAAAAAAAGAACCATTAGCAGAACTATCAAAGTAACGGAGACAGAGAAGAAAGATTCATCGCTTCTCATTATGCATTATCCACATGAAGAAATGACCAAACGAAGTCCCCTAGAAAGTGTGTGCGCATGTGCGTGTCTGTAGAAAGTTGCGTGTGAGGCTATGAAATGAATTACGTGTGGAGGAACCGAACTTACGTTTCAAGCTTCTGAATCTGGTTAAGTAGTGTGGCGGTGGTAACGTTTCTTCCTCCTATGAGGATCAGAGGCATCGTGGTTGTTGCCGCCTGACCCACCACCGCCACCGCCTCCTCCGATGCCATACTCCATCACTAATTAGCGTCAGCAACTCCTCGGGAAACACTTCTGCTGGCGATTGTGATGGAATAAGTTTTGGTTTTGGAGGATGAAGCAAAAACTATTTTGTAAATCAACTATTCCCATGGTATTGAAGATATTATCACTATCGTTATATTATTACTGCGAGAGAAACCCAACAAAGGACAATAAAATGACAGCAAAAACAACAATAATTTGATAGACGAGGAGCACGACCGATTCTGGCTTGAGCTTTAGAAGATACTGATACAGATACAGATAATGATATAGATTTGGATATGGGGTCTGGTGGAATGATTTTTGGCTTGGGATGGTCGTGGAGCATTGCTCAAAGAAATACCCATTTCGTTTTGGGGAGGGCGTCATAACGGCTAAAAAGTAGAAGATATAGGCATGAATCCAGAGAGAGAGAGAGAGAGAAGGAGATTCGTAAGGTAATAAATAAAATTTCGGAAGAGTTGGGGGGTGTGATTAAGAGGATTCGCTTTGTTTTTGAAAAGATCGGTAGAAGATTGAATCCCAAGAATACCTATACTAATGTTTATGTATGCTTGTTGTAACCGATTGATTTAAAGCCATTTTCGTATGATTACACGGAGACAGAGGGAGAAAGAGATGGGAAGGAGACAGGGAGAGCAAGAGAGGGGAAGGAGATAGGGAGTGAGCTGCTTTCTTTTCGAAGAGTTGAGTACTTGAGTGTTTGTGATGGCAGATAATTTATGAATGAAAAATATTTTTGTATACACAACTAATCACAGCAATTATAAAAAAAAATTAATTAATTATATTTATTTATTTATATTAAAATTAATGAATGTTCTAAATTTTAGTGTAAATTAATGATTACAAATTCAATTTTTGTAATTAATATGTGATTAATTATCTATCCACGTAGTAGCCCTAAATGGATAAAAGTCGTTTATTAGCTTATTGATTTATTTCTTATCATAGATTTTTTGTTTTTAGTGAACTTTTTTCATCATTTAGTCAAATTATTATACTTTTTAGACTCCTCTCATTGAGACGAGTCGAAAAAGTAAAAAATTTTGATCAAAATATAAAAAAATCAAAAAAAACAATAATAAGCAAAAATAAGTCAATAAGCCAAATCGAATTAATTTTGTTTATTTTCGTCTTTAGTTGATTTTTTTCATTATTTGATGAAAATTTTTTTACTTTTTGAGTTTATCTCATTGAGACGATTTGCAAAAGCAAACAATTTTAGTGAAAAGTTGAAAAATGTTCAGAAAAAATAAAAATAAACAAAATATTACTTATTTACCCATGCATGGCCTAAATATGAATTACAGGGGTGTGATTTTGGCCCGGCCCGGCCCGACTCAGTTCGGCGGGCTCAGGTGAAATCTTCGGGCCGGGCTAGGCTGGACTTTTTTGTTAAGGAGTCGACCCAAACCCTAGGGGTATTGGGCTCGGACTCGGGCCTCGGGTCCAAGCTTTGAGCGGGCCTTAGATTTTTTTGGTTTTTATTTTTGATTTTTTTTGTTTAATTTGTTATATATGTTTACATTTTTATTACTTTTATAGTTATTTAGTTTATAAATTTATAAAATAATATTAGTTTACTACTTTATTAGTAGTAGTTAATATATCAACTTAAAAACTATAAACTTAGAATTTATTAAATTATATAAGTTTATAACTAGTAATTTACTAGTTTATTATATTATAAACAAATATATTAAACTTATAATAATAAGTTTTTAAGTTAAACTATAAATTAGTTATTAGTTTATTATATTATATAAGTTTATTAGTTTATTAGTTATTAAACTATAAACTATAAACTTATTAGTTTATATTTTAAAATATAATACATTAGTTTATAATAAACTTATTAATTAGTTTATAGTAAATTTACTTGTGAGATCCTGACCCGTTTTTTTTCGGCATTTTTTGACGCGCGTATAGTATTTTTGTTACGGCATGTTCATACGTGTTTTTATGCATGATTAGGTTCAGATATGCATGTAGGGTTGGTTCTTAGAGCCATTTGGTGTTATGGTGCGGGTTAAAAAAAAAGATATTTTCGTGGCCTATAAATATCTGGCGTTAGTTATTTTTCAAATATATTTTCAAAACTTGTCAGCTAAGTTTCTCTATTTTCTCTCTACCTTCTCTCTAACTTCTTTGGGACTCAGGGCTCGATTTTTGACAATCCAACAGCAGATCTTTACTATTGGCATTGGGGGCTATGCGTTCATCCGGACAAAATTTTATTCTGGTGAAGTTCAATTTTGCACGTGTGCTTTGAGGTGTCGAGTTTTTAACTTAACGAGGTAGAATCCTAGAATCTCATGCTTATAAGGGTGCTACGTGTAATCGTTTGTGCTTTTACCGTTTTAAAATGCATAAAAATTAGGTTATGTTTCAAATGTTGGTTTTGGGGTTCAAAATCATTTTTCGTCTATTTCGGCTGGACGAAATCAGGTTTCGAGTGTTTCTTTCGAGGTTTTGGTGTTAGTCTTGGGCTTGTGTGTGTCCGAGGGTATTGGATGGGAGTCTTGATGCTTCATTTTGGGTTCGAGAGTACAAAACCAATAGCTTAGAGTCGGTTTTTTCTTGGGGTTAGTCGACTGAACCAGGGGGTTCGGTCGACTGGATCGAGATTTTGCGGGTTCAGTTGACTGGATTGAGAGGGTTAGTCAACTGATCCGTGTTTTTAGGAGAATTTTGTGAAACTCTAGTAGCTTGTTTGGGTCTACTGGATGGGGGCCATTCAACTGGGGTCCGGTGTTGGGCGTTTGGTGTTTTTATGGTTGTGTGGTGGCCTCTTGGTCGATTGGGTTATGGAGCTCAATTGACTGCTCTCCTCTAGTGGCTTTTCAGTTGATTGGATTATGAGATTCTGTCGATTGGATCCATTAAGAGGGGTGTGGGTCATTTCTGGTTGAGGTTGGTCATGCTATGGCCATGGGGGTTGTGTGGTGGCCTTGGGAGTTGCTTGGGTTTGGTTTTCACCGTCGGCGTTGATGTGCATGGTTAGATGCGGGGTGTTGGTGAACGGTTATGTGCATGGTGGTTTGGGCATCATTGGGTGTGGGACGTGTGGGTCTGTTGTTCAGTTGAAAGGTTTTCGTGAGAACCATTTTGTAGGAGGTTTGGTGTTGGCCTTCGGATTAGGTTTTGGCTTTCTGCATCCTTGGTTGTATCGGTGGGTGAATGGGTCGTTTGGGTGAGCGCATGATGGTTGTGTGGCATGTGATATCATGACGGGTTGTGAGGCGTCGTTATGTGGAACGTCGTGGTTATACGTGCTTTTGTGCTTATAGAACTATGGTTAGTTTTATTCTTGCATATTGTGGACGGATATGTGGCCTTATGTGCTTTAGATGCACTTAAAGCTCTGGTTTTATATAGGCATCTGTTGGTTCGATTTTATCCCGTGGTATGCAGTATTATCCCGTGGTATGCGGTTTTATCCCGCGGTATACGATTTTATCCCGTGGATGTGTGTTTGAGCATGGGTCTTTATCTATGTGATAGAACTGTTATTAAGGCTTGTAAGAGTCGATTTTGTGTTGCATATGGGGCTTGTGCTAGCACAGAGAGTCGGAACAAAAGACGACGCTATTATCTGTTTCCCGTAACCATGATAGGCATACTAAAATTCTGTGCTACAATCGTACCAATGGTATGTCCATTTCCATCTAAACTGTGAACATAAAACTTATATTCTGTAAGAACCCAAAATCTGTTCTTCTGTGTGCAAGTCGCAGTTTATACACCAGATTAAATACTATATAGAATATCGGACATCTATGGATAACATTAAAGAAATGATACACATACATTGCTTATAAAAATTCTTATAAAATAGAAAATTAATTTTATTAAAAAATAAAATTAAATACTAAAAATATGATTTTTAGTATAGCAACCCTAATAATCTCCCACTTATACTCAAAATTATACTGTCATACATCTGACTCCCATGCACTCTACATGACTATCAAAAGTCTTAGTTGATAAGCTTTTTGTAAATAAACTACAAGGTTGTCTCCTAATGTAAGCTCTATGTCTAACTAGAAATCTGAGTCTGTGTACCCCAAAAGTACTAGACTGTCTGCTTGGTAAACCAACATATACATGAGGCTTCCTACTACCGAAGCATAAGGAACTGCCTTCATCTTCTCTATCTCATCAGGTGTCTTAGAACACTGATCCTTGGATAGGTTAATTTTATGCCTAAAAAGGAGAAACCCTTTTTTAGAATTCTGCATGCTAAAAGGAGTAAGGATATCATCGATATATTTTGCTTGTGATAAGCCCAACATCCTTTATTTTCAATCTCGCACAAGCTTGATCCCAAGGATGTGACTGGCTTCTCCCAAGTCCTTCATATTGAACTACCCAGATAACCATACTTTAACAGTAGATATTGCCCCCACATCATTTTTGATGAGCAAGATATCGTCTACATAAAGTACTAGAAAGATCACCACGCTTTCGTCACGCTTCTTGTACACACAGGACTCATATGGACTTTGATCAAAATCATAAGACTTAATGGCTTGATTAAACTAAGTGTTTCAAGACCTCGATGCCTGCTTAAATTCATAAATGAATCTCTTAAGCTTACACAACATGTGTTCCTGGCTCTTTGCAATGAATCTGTCTTGTTGTATCATGTAGGTACACTCGTCAAGACTTCTGTTAAGAAAAGCTGTTTTGACGTCCTTTTGCAGATTTCATAATCGAAATGAGTGGTAAAGAATAAGAGAATCTTGATAGACTTAAGCATAGCTATCGGCGAAAAGGTTTTCTCATAATCGATTCCTTCTTTCTGAGTGAATCCCTTAGCAACAAGCCTAACTTTAAAGGTTTCAACCTTCCCGTCTACTCCTCTCTTCCTCTTGTAGATCCACTTGCATCCAATGGATTTTATTCATTCGGGTGGTTCTACAAGTTCCCAAACTTGATTGGAATACATAGATTCCATAGCTGAATTCATATCCTTCTGCAAAAGATCTGCCTCTTTATTTTTAAGTGCTTTATTGTAGTTACATGGCTCGGTATCTAGTTCTGCCGGAATCTTGTCAAAAGACTCTCCTAAGAATATATACCGGTCAGGTTGATGAATAACCCTCCCACTACAACGAGGCACTACATGTGCCTGTGTACTAGCAGTAATACGCTGTGTAGAATCAAAGCCATGTGCATCAGCACCCTATTCTTGATTTGCACATGTCCTGATAATCCTCCCACTACGACAAGGTAATGAGATACCAGTGACTTGTTCTTCCATTTGACTGGTATTTCCTCTCAGTTCTTTCAGAATAATATTGCTTTTGGGCCTGTAATCCATAACATAATCCTCTTTCTGGAATTGGGCATTGGTGCTAACAATGACCTTATGATCCTTAGGATTATAAAAGCAGACCACCCTTCATTCCCTTGGGATACCCTACAGAGAAATAGACTTCTGTCCTCAGTTCCAACTTACCCGCGTTCTCTTTTAGCACATGTGCTGGACACTCCCAAATTCGAATGTTTCAAACTAGGTTTATGCCCGGTCCACAATTCTGTGGGAGTAAAAGGTACTGACTTATAAGGTACCAAGTTCAGAATGTAAGCCATTGTCTCTAAAGCGAGTCCCCAAAACGAATTAGATAAATCTAAATAACTCATCATGAACCTTACCATTTCCATAAAAGTCCTATTTCTTCTTTCTGCTACACCATTCTGCTGCGGAGTGCCAGGTGCAGTTAACTGGGATGTAATCCCCTCGGATGACAAGTAGTCTTAAACTCTCTAAAGAGGTATTCCCCACCACGGTTGGATCGTAGTGATTTGATAATTTTATTCAGACGCTTCTCCGCCTCCGTCTTGAATTCTTTAAATTTCTCAAAGTATTCAGACTTACGGTGCATCAGGTAAATGTATCCATACCTTGAGTAGTCATCAATAAAACTAACGAAGTATTCAAAGCCACCTCTAGCCTTGATTGTCATAGGACCACACACATCAGAATGAACTAACTCCAACTGTTCTTTAGCTCTATAGCCTTTGGCCAAAAATGGCATCTTGGTCATTTTGCCTTCTAAGCAAGATTCACATACTAGAAGTGCCTCCACTTCTAATGAACTTAAAAGTCCATCTGCTACCTGTCTGTTTATCCTTTTTAAATTAATATGATCAAAGTATAAGTGCTAAAAAAACATTTAGTTCATTAAATAATAAAACTTTCTCTTATATAGTAAATTAGATGCGTTATTTATTTCAATCAGTTGCAGTATAGGAGAGATTGGAGTAATAAAATAAAGATCATCTAGTAATGTACCAGAACAGATAACTCGTGTATTATCCTTAATAACCATAGAGTTTTTAAAATAAACTAAATATCCGTCTTTAACCAATCCAGAAACAGAAACTAAGTTCCTTCTAATGGCAGGTACATAAAAATAATCTCTGTGAGACCCTGAACCTTGTAATTTTGAGTTGTTTATATACGTGACGCTTTTATTCCAGTATATGATGGTATTGATGCATGGTTTATGCTTTAAAGTTGTAGAAAAGCATGTGTAAATGTGTTTTATGCTTTCCCAGAGCTTGATTAGGTGGGTTGGGTTGGTTTTTTGCTTGAAACACAGCAGCAAATTCCAACACGCCACTGGTGTGGAGTTCGGTCGACTGGAGGGTCCAATTCGGTCGACTGAACTGCTTTTTCTGAGTTCGGTCGACTAAACCCTCTAGTTCGGTCGACTGAACAGTGTTACTTTTGGTTTTCTATAAAGGTTCTAGTGGCGGTGTTTTTGAGACAAAAAGATTACTTCAGACCTAAGTTTCCCTTTTTTTTTACCTTTTCTCTAGCTTTGAGGGCCCGGGGCTTGGTTTGTTGTTGATTCCTTTGTGGATCCCTGTTATCGGGGCCCAGGGCTTCGCATCCATCCGGTCAGATTCTCGTTCTGATTCCGTTCAATTTTGAGATGTCGAGTTCTTGACTCTCCGCGGTAGGATTCTAGGCCCTTCTACTATATAAGGGTGTTTTATGTAATTGTACGTGTTTTCACCGGGAAGAAAATACATCAAATTCTATTTTCATGTGTAAACCTTGGTTTTTGGGTAAAAGTGGGTTTTTACGCCTTTTCTTGGTTGTATATATGATCCTGGTGTGTTGACATCCGTGTTTTTAAAAGGAGATTTGAAAACGGTGATTTGTGAAATTGGATTAAAAACGTCTTTTTGGAGGTTTGGAGCTAACCAGCGGGATTAAGTCTGACCTTTTAAATGTTTTGTTGGAAATGATTTTAGATCTCCATTTGATGGATTGGATCTCTTTTTATTCGTGTGTTGTATAAATTATTTTATGGGTTTTTGTAGTTGAGCTATGGTGGGTTTTTAAATGTTTTTCATAGATATACCGTGATAGTGGGTATTGTTGAGTTGGGCTTCCATTGCTCCTCAGTGTAAGTTCGAAAATGTGCGCAGCGTAGGTGCTTTGTACCTTCGGGTTAGTCCCCGTAAATTGAGTGTGATTGGGTGCTTTTTACCCTCAGACTCAGGTCCTGTAAATTAAGTAGCAGGTGCTCTGTACCTTCGGGCTAGTTCCTGTAAATTGAGTGGTTCGGTTGCCTTCGTTAATGGCATCGTTGTTATGATTCTATATAGAACTTGTCATTACTAAGCCTGTGGATCGAGGGTAATGGACGAGAGTCTATAGTTGTTACCTTTGTCGGTGTGGCAGAGTCGGTACATAGGATTACATTTTATCTTCTCCTCGGCTGTGTGGCCTGAGTCGAGCTTACTGTTTACTTACAGCTTTTTCTTAACTGTGGCATGATATCTGTTAGGATAATATGCATAGTTTGAAGGATGAAAAATGTGGGATTTTATGAGATAAAACCTTTTGAGACTCGTGATAGTCTAACGAAAAATTTGTGATTTTGGAAGGAAAACCTTTTTGGATTACGTTGTTGAGCCCGTGTGTGTATAATTGCATAGCCTGCTTTATAGTTTTTATTGTCTATGTTCTATTGGGCGTCGGCTCACGGTGTGAAATTTTGCTGTAAAACCTTTTTATTGTCTATGGAAGACTTGCTGTAGTTTTCCCGTTTTGTACATGTACTTTCACATGTAACGCCTATGATGGCTGGTTTTGTACGCTTTTAGGTGAAATGTTATTCATGTATGAGATGCATGTTTTCAGTTTATGAGAGTTGAACTGTGGAGACGTTTATCCAAATGTTGTATACTTTGATTTCCAACTGTAAAACCTATTTTCTAAAATGGGTGTTTTGGTGGGCTTTTGCGTGACCAGGATATTTGGGGCGTGACAAACTCTCAATATTAAAACCCGATTTGTACCAAAACTGCGAGTGACATCTCCTACTGCAACTGCTGTTACATTTCTATTATTGCCCATATACAGTTAAATCTCCCCATCACTAAGTTGTTAGATTTTTTGGAACCCCTGTAATAAATTACAGACATGATTAGTGGCTCCCGTATCTGCACACCAGGCACCGGTAGATAACACCGCTAAACATGTTTTCACAACCAGTGAATAGAAATTATCCTGTTTGTTTCTCCTTTTGAGAAATACTAGATATAGCTTTTTCCAGTGTCGGGTCTTGTTGTAGTGAAAATATCTGTCTTTCGGCTTTTTCACACCAGTCCATAGCCCACTAACAACTCTGAAAACCATGTCTCCCTGTTTCTAAAGCTTTTTCTTCTTCATGCCTTTCGGCTTAGAGGAAGAACCTTTTTTAGAAACAAACACATTTTCTGGTATTGAAGGAATACCATTTGTAGTTAAAACTATATCCAAGTTATATTTTCAGTTAACAAAATTAAGTCCTATTAGTTTATTTTCTTTGAGTATTAAAGCAAGTGGGTTGAAAGCCATTTTAATCATGAGAATCACATAATTAAAAAAAATCGTTAATTATGATGAGAAAAATTTTGAATTTATTTTAATTTGGTTTTTTCTACCATTTTAAAATTAATTCGTTAGCATCCTGGCAACCTGAGAATATCATGCCTCGTTGGGAGGACGTCTACTATTCTTCATAAGGCCAGACATGCCAATTCTTTTTAATTTTACTATCTAGACAACTGACCCTGTCAAGTAAAAATTAAATAGCTAACATAGTTTCGATCTAGTATATAATAGTAGTGACTCAGATGGAGACGATACTATTATATACAGCTAAGTGTTAACCATCACCTAATCTTAAATTAATCGCTTCGCAATGAACCCTTCAGATAGTGAAGTGATTCACACTAATAATTATCCAGAATTATCCCAAAAGGAGATTTATACTGGTAATATCACAATTAATCTGTCTGTTGGGGAGGAAGGCCTTATTGCCGACACGTAGGATTTAATTGCATTACTTACAAACTAGTGATGGAGACCGCGGGATTTATCTATGAATAAATTTTCTCTCACACTTAGATTTTTAAAATATTTTTGAGGGTTATAAAAATTCATTTAATTAAAATAAATTTATTAATTTTGAAAAACACACGATCTGAAAGAATCAAACATCTTTCTATGTATTCGATTCCAAAGATTCTAGTTTATCAAACTATCTTTTCGTATTTAAATGTGTAACAAATAAAATTTAATAAATCCACAGTTTTTCCTCCAGTTTTTCAGCTAAGATAAACCAAAATCTTTGGTATAAATTATGTCAAAAATCGAGTTCGAAAAGAGGTTGAAAAAGCCCTGGGAAGATCGCTACGCAGTACTGTTGTGAACATCAGCGTTTTTTGAGGTTCGGACAGTTTTTTCGGCCGTTTTTTGGGTAGGTTTCGAGCAGATTTTCTGACAGAAAAATTTCATATTTCGAGAGCTTTCCAACGATATAAAGCTTGTTGAAAACAGAGTCTGGATGAGGCGGCGACAAGGAGGCACCGATGGTGGCTGGGGGTGGTCTGGCGGTTTCTCTCTCCCGGGATTGCTTTGTTTTGATTTTTTGATGTATACGAGATTACTATGATATATCAATATATATCAGATAGTATCAGGTGATTCAATTAGGAATTGAAACAACTTACTCTCTAAGGGAGACTGAAACACATTAGTATTTCACTTAAATCATAAAATCGGGATATATGCATATATCATATTTATATATATACTGCGTGGATGATTGCATATCTGTTTTATTTATCTTATTAATTTAATTAATTCAAAAATTTGATTTTAATTAAAATATTTTGTAATGGAAAATAAAATTAAAATTTTTAATTAATTAATTTTAATTAAATGAAAAACTTTAGATATTTTAATTTTTACAAAATATCACGTTTAAGATGATTATTTTTTAAAAATCGAATATCTTGGAATAATGTAGGAATTATTTTCGAATTTTGAATTAATTAAATGAAAAAAATGTTAATCGAAATAAATTATTATTTTTCAAAAAAGATATAGATTTGGATATGGGGTCTGGTGGAATGATATTTGGCATGGGATGGTCGTGGAGCATTGGTCAAAGAAACACCCATTTCATTTTGGGGAGGGCATCGAAACGACTGGAAAGTAGGAGATGTAGGCATGAGTCCAGAGAGAGAGAGGGAGATTTGTAAGGCAGTGAATGAAATTTCAGAAGAGTTAGGCGGGTGTAATTAAGCGAATTCGCTTTGTTTTTTAAAAGATCGACAGAAGATTTAATCCCAAGAACCTACCTATACTAATGTTTATGTATGCTTGTTGTAACCGACTGATTTAAAGCCATTTTCGTATGATTACACAAAGACAGAGGGAGGAAGAGATGGGAAGGAGACAGGGAGAGCAAGAGAGGGGAAGGAGATAGGGAGTGAGCTGCTTCCTTTCTGAAGAGTTGAGTACTTAAGTATTTGTAATGGTTGATAATTTACGAATAAAAAATATTTTTGTATACACATCTAATCACAGCAATTATAAAAAAAATTAATTAATTTTATTTATTTATATTAAAATTAATGAATGTTCTAAATTTTAGTGCAAATTAATGATTACAAATTCAATTTTTGTAATTAATATGTGATTAATTATCGATCCACGTAGTAGCCCTAAATGGATAAAAGTTGTTTATTGGCTTATTGATTTATTTCTTATTATACATATTTTATTTTTAGTGAATTTTTTTTCATTATTTAGTTAAATTATTATACTTTTTAAACTCCTCTCATTGAGATGAGTCAAAAAAGTAAAAGATTTTGATCAAAATATAAAAAAAATTAGAAAAAACAATAATAATAGCAAAAATAAGTCAATAAGCCAAATCAAATTAATTTTGTTTATTTTCGTCTTTTGTTGACTTTTTTCATTATTTAATGAAATTTTTTTTACTTTTTAAGTTCATCTCATCGAGACGACTTGAAAAAGTAAAATATTTTAGTGAAAAGTTGAAAAATGTTTAGAAAAAATAAAAAATAAACAAAATGTTGCTTATTTACCTAAGCAGGGCATATATATGAATTACAGGGGTGTGATTTTGGCCCGGCCCGTCCCGACCCGACTCAGTTCGGCGGGCTCGCGCGAAATCCTTGGACCGAGTCGGCTGGGATTTTTTATCAAGGAGTCGGCCCAGATCCTAGGAGTATTGGGCTTCGGCTCGGACCTCGAGCCCAAGCTTTAGGCGGGCCTTAGATTTTTTTGGTTTTTTTTGTTTAATTTGTTATATAAGTTTATATTTTTATTATTTTTATAGTAATTTAGTTTATAAATTTATAAAATAATAGTTTACTACTTTATTAGTAGTAGTTAATATATCAACTTAAAAACTATAAACTTAAAGTTTGTTATATTATATTAGTTTATAACTAGTAATTTACTAGTTTATTATATTATAAACTAATATATTAAACTTATAATAATAAGTTTTTAAGTTAAACTATAAATTAGTTATTAGTTTATTATATTATAAAAGTTTATTAGTTTATTAGTCATTAAACTATAAACCATAAACTTATTAGTTCATAGTAAACTTATAAGTTTATAGTTCATATTATAATACATTAGTTTATAATAAACTTATTAGATTATAGTAAATTTACTTATGAGACCCTGGCCTGTTTTTTTTTTCGACATTTTTCGACGCGCGTTTAGTATTTTTGTTACGGCATGTTCATACGTGTTTTTATGCATGATCGGGTTTAAATATGCACGCGGAGTTAATTTCCAAGGCCGTTGGGTGTTGTGGTGCGCGTTAAAAAAAAGATATTTTCGTGGCTTATAAATATCTGGCATTAGATGTTTTCAAAAGATATTTTCAAAACTTCTTAGCTAAGTTTCTCTGCTTTCTCTCTGCCTTCCTCTAACTTCTTGGGGGCCGAGAGCTCGATTTTTGACGATCCAATAGCTGATCCTTGTTGTTGGCATCGGGGGCTACGCATTCATCCGGATGAAATTTCATTCCGGCGAACTTCGATTTTGCACGTGTTTTGGGGCATTGAGTTTTTAACTGAACGAGGTAGGATCCTAGACTTTCATGTCTTATAAGGGTACTACGTGTAATTGTGTGTGCTTTTACAATCTTAAAATGCAAAAAAATCGCGTTATATTTCAAGCGTTGGTTTTGGGGTTCAAAATCATTTTTCGTCGATTTCGGTAGGATGGAATCGAATTTCGAGGGTTTCTTTCGAGGTTTTGGTGTTAGTCTTGGGCTTGTGTGTGTCTGAGGGAGTTGGATGGGAGTCTTGACGCTTCGTTTTGGGTTCGAGAGGAATGAACTAGTAGCTCGGAGTTGGTTTTCGCTTGGGGTCAATCGACTAAACTGGGGGGTTTAGTCCACTAGATCAAGGTTTTGTGGGTTCAGTCGACTGGATCGAGGGGGTCAGTCGACTGACCCGTGTTTTTGGGAGATTTTTATGAAATTCCAGTAGCTTGTTTGGGTCGACTGGATGGGGTCCAGTCGACTGGGGTCCTTTGTTGGGCGTTTGGTGTTTTGATGGTTGTGTGGTGGCGTCTTGGTCAATTAGGTTATGGGCCTCAATCGACTGCTCTCCTCTAGTGGTTTTTCAGATGATTGGATTATGGGTTTTTGTCGATTGGATCCATTAAGAGGGGTGTAGGTCGTTTCTGGTTGAGGTTGGTTATGTTATGGCTTTGAGGGTCGTGTGGTGGCCTCAGGAGTTGCTTGGGTTTGGTTGTCACCGTCAAGAATGACGTGTATGGTTAGACACAGGGTGTTGGTGCATGGTTATGTGCGTGGTGGTTTGGGCATCATTGGATGCGGGACGTGTGGGTCCGTTGTTCGGTTGAAAGGTTTTGGTGAGAACCGTTTTGTGGGAGGTTTGGTGTTGGCCTCCGGGTTGTGTGGCGTCGTTATGTGGAACGTTGGGTTGTATGTGCTTTTGTGCTTATAGAACTATGGTTAGTTTTATTCTTACATGTTGTGGACGGATATGTGGCCTTATGTGGTTTAGAGGCACTTAAAGCTCTGGTTTTATGTAGGCCTGTGTTGGTTAGATTTTATCCCGTGGTATGCGGTGTTATCCCATAGTATGCGGTATTATCCCGTGGTATGAGGTTTTACCCCGCGGTATACGGTTTTATCCCGTTGATGTGTGTTTGAGCATGGGTCTTTATCTATGTGATAGAACTGTTATTTAGGCTTGTGAGATTCGATTTTGTGTTACATATGGGGCTCGCGGTAGTCGTGGCTCGTAAGAGTCTATCTTTGCTTGTAAAGAATTGTATTGTATCTATATATCAAATTATTTTCTAGGCTCTGATGAGTCGTGATACAAAATCGTTTTAAAAAAAAAAATTATTTTCCTTGAGGCTCTTGGAAGTCCTCGTATAAAACCGTTTCCGAAATGTTTTCATCAGAGACTCGTGTGAGTTGAGATATAAAAATTGTTTTTCTTGGGGCTCTTGTGAGTCATTATCCAAAACTATTTTTAAAATATTTTCCTCTCGAACTCGTATGAGTTCGGTTTCAAAACCATCTTTAAAACCGTTTTTATGGCTCGTGTGAGTCAAAAACTGTACCTCGTTTTTCAAGCTTGTTTTGTTTATATTACATGTTTGTCTAGTTTCTGCTGAGCTTTGGCTCACGGTGTGGGATTTAAAATGTTTTTTAGGTACCGGTCACGCTCGTTAACTAAGGGTGGCTGGAGAGGCAAAAGGCCTGTAGTCTATTTTTTTTATTCTTTTGATCATGTATGTAATAACACGTCTTCTGGTGTTGGAATCGTATTCTGTAAACCTTTTTGGCGGATTTATTAAATGCATGTATGCTTTAATTTGTGAGTAAACATCGGATTGGGTGTTTATATGGTTGTTTATGGGTGTTTCACGTGACTCGGAGTTTAGGACGTGACAGAATGGTATCAGAGCTCTGGGTTCGAATACCTAAGAGCCGTAGGAAGAGGGTGCATCACTGTGTGAGGTTGATTGCGTGTGCTTGGTTACATGTGTTTAAATGCTTTGATAACATGAACGTGTTAGCATGTTAAGTATGAGAATGTTGTGTATATATGAGCATGGGAGTTGAACTTTAGAATTAATTAGTCTTGCCTTTGGGCGTTTAGATAAACAAACTTAGGAGCTCAGTTAGAAAGGCGTTTAGCTGACGTGATTTCTAGCAAGAAATCTAAGTAGGTTATCTAAATTGACGCGTCATTCTTATCAGTTTTCCTCAGTATGTGGGATTTGTTTAGCATGAACCTATGTGACTACGTGTTCGCATGCTTATGTTTATGCTATGTCTTGCATCTAATGTTCTGTGTTTCTTTCATGTAGAATGTTTATGCTTATGTGTTGGTTGGTTCTATCCAGCAGCTGGTTGAGGCTGCTAGCGGTGAAACTATTAGAGGGAGAGAGGGAGTGTCTGAGTTGAGGGTTACGGTGGTGATGAGAGAGTTCAGGCGTTTGTATCTTCCTACCTTCGCTGGTGATCCTGACCCTACAGTGGCTACTGAGTGGTTAGAGCTAATGACCTGGATCCTTGACATGCTGCAGATAGTCAAGGACAAGTTACGGGTTTCTTTTGCCACGTTTTAGTTGAGGGGTGATGCTCACGAGTGGTGAAAATATGTCAGAAATACTATGGGGGTCACATGGGCAGCTTTCACTAGAGTTTTTCTGGAGAAATATTTTCCTGCTTCATCCAGATACTTGTATAGAGAAGAGTTCTATAATCTCACCCAGGGAGCGATGGGTGTTATGCAGTACGAGGCTAGGTTTACTAGCTTGTCTCGTTTTGCACCGGAGTTGGTGACGACAGATGAGCTGAGATCGAGGAGGTTTGAGCGGAGTTTGAGGCCTCCGATTAGAGAGAGAGTGGCTGGCATGGGGCTACGTATTTTTATAGTGCTGGTGGAGGTTGCAACGAGGGTAGAGAAAACTTTGATAGCGATTTGGGGCTGTTATGTTTATGGGTGATATGAGATGTTGTTGTATGTTGTTATCTTTGAGTTTGATGACTCTAAGTGTGCTGGAGTCTTGATATTAAAGTCTAAAACACAAGCATGCAAAGAAAGGGAACAAAAACTTGACATGACATAAGTAGGACCCTAAGAGGCTTAATTTTTGAGAACATAGATGTTTCTGCCCTGAACTTTGGAATGCCATAACTCAATGTAAAAAATTGATCTAAGTATGTTCTTTA
>JAULJZ010047448.1:0-14204 GCA_032270985.1 Heliamphora pulchella
TAGTACACTTTGTGTGTATTAAACGGGACACATTGGGGTAATTAATTTTATACTGACTATATAAATTAATTTACACCACAAGATTATGATGAAGAATACTTATACTCTTAATCCTAAAATAATTATTAATTTACGTATATTTAATATTCGTTATTTTGATTCATTAGATGGCACAATTTTATATGGGTCCATATTCCTGATGAGTTGGATAGCGGTATTATTTATATGCTGAATATTAATTATCAACAGAATCTACGTCTTGAATGATCGGGATTGATGATACCCTCTTAAGGAAGTTTATAAGTTTTGATCGGGCCAAACTCTACAGGTGGATTTGATTATCCGGCAGTCAAATAAGTTAAGCGAAAGAGTTTAAAGAATTTAAAGATACCGATTAAATTAAATTTTTAATAATTAAATTTAATTGGCGGGTATCAGGAATCTTAACGTAGGGAGAGATGAGTTAAGCATTTAATAACAGGAGCTCAATGTAAGAAGGTTTTGAGATTATGCTTAGAGTTCAATTACAGTTCTTTAGTGGTGTGAACTCTAATTTAGTATGTTATGAAAATTGCAGAAATTGTTGCAAAATTTTCATAATTACAGATACTGTTGTGAGGTTTACTTAATTGTTAAAACTGCTGGATACATATCTGGGGTTACACTAGAAGTCTTCATCATAATTACTCCACATGTCCCTGCTGTAGCTCTATAAATATGCAGGTAGGTTGAATCAAATTCATAACTCGTCTTTAAGACTAAGGTTGACCAAGTTCCGCCGATACGAATTCTCGAAAGATTGTAACCCATACTACGTTCAAGAATCGTATAAGGAAATACAGTAGAAGGTCTGACAAAAGTTTCAACACAGAATCAAAAGTTTATAGTTAAAGAATCGACCAATTATCTTAGCAGTTAAAGAACCAAAAACAATAATTTTGGTAGTTTTGTCTCCAATAGTTGGTATCAGAGCTGTTTTATTTTTATTTTTTTACGGTTTATCGAGGAGCTGGGTAGATTTAGAATTGTGATAATTTTGTTTTGCAGACATTCTAATCCCAATTTTATAATCATCTTTTTATTCATGATTGATTTAATGGTTTGGATGATGATTAAAATTATTTTTTTAATCAGAATCTTATAACTATTTTTTTAATCACGAGGGTTGATCGTCATAATTTAAGTTTTTTCTAGATCAAATGTGAGCCTATGGAATATAGGTTTTCAATGTAATAGCAATTATTTGTTTTTTAAATATCAGTTTAAAATATTTAAGAATAGGCTGAATATCCAAGAACACGAAGAACAAGCAGCGACACCGGCAGTAGTTTCGAATTTTTACGGGCCACGAATAGCGGTAATTTTTTAATGATTTTAAAACAATTTTTTGGTGAGTTTCTGTAGGATTTATGCATTGAAAACAATAGCAAAAATAAGTAAAAAACAGTCGTAAAAATTGACAAAAACAGCCCACCACCGACATCAGTGGCAGTTCGGGGCCGTTGTTGATTTTCAAAATGTTTTTAGAACTATTTTTTGAGCAATTTTTTAGATATAAAATAACAGTAAACATATCTTAAAATATTGGCCAAAAATCATAAAAAAATTAGACCAAAAACAGAAGGCAAAAGACGGAAAGCAGCAGTAGTTTTTGGTGGCACTGTTCGGGGCTATTTTTGGGGCTTTTTCGGGATTGTTTTTGAGGTGTTCTTTGAAGCACCATGTTGCAGGATATTAGTGCTTTGTTTTCAAAAAAACAAGCGTAAAAACACTACCGGAAAAGCCCAAATAGGCGGCTAAAGTGGGCGACAACAGCGGCTTTGGGTTGTTTCAACGGCAGTTTTTAGGACTATTTTCGTTCTCATTTTTGACATAAAAATATTACTTTTCGAGAGCTATTTTTAGAGAAAACGGCGTCAAAAACGGAGCTTAGGAGGGGCGACAAAAGTCACCTGAAGATGGTGGCATGGTAGCGCCGGCGGTGGTGCTGTGGCCGGTGGTGGTGGTGGTGCTATTAGGGCTATTTTAATCGTGATATTCTGATTTATTTTGATCCTCGTATGATATATTAGTATATCATAGTGTATTAGAGAATTTTGATGTAATCGTAATACAAGAAGCTGACTCAAACAAGAATTATTACAACTTATCTTCAATAGGAGACTGAAACACTTTAGAGTTTCGATTCGGTCATAAAATCAGAATGTATACATATCTTGCATTTATATTCATATGAATTACGTAGATGACATATATCTGTTTTATATTTTTTTGTTAATTTAATTAATTCAAAAAATTTAATTTTAATTAAATATTTTGTAAATAAAAATAAAATTAAGTTTTTTTAATTAAAATTTTTAATTAAATAAAAAAACTTTAAATATTTTATTTTTTACAAAATATCACATTTGAGATAATTTTTTATAAAATAAGATATCTTGAAAAAACTTGAAAATTGTTTTCAAATTTTGAATTAATTAAATGAAAAAATATTTAATCTAAATAAATTATTATTTTTGAAAAATATGTAATGTAAAATAAAATAAATAGATATCTTTAATCACTATCTTAGCTGAAAAGTTAAAGAAAAAATTGTGCATTTATTGAATTTTATTAGTTATGTATTAAAATACGAAAAGATGGTTTGGCAAACCAGAATCTTTAGAATCGTGTACATGGAAAGATGTTTGATTCTTTCAGATGGTATGGTTTTCTAAAATTAATAAATTTATTTTAATTAAACGAATTTTTATAACGCTCAGAAATATTTTAAAAATCTAAGTGTGAGAGAGAATTTATTCATAGATAAATCACGTGGTCTCCATCACCGGTTTGTAGGTACTGTAATTAAATCCTACGTGTTGGCAGTAAGGCCTTTCTAACCATCGGACAAATTAATTGCGGTATCGCCAGTACAAACCTCCTTTAGAAATAATTCTGGATAATTATTAGTGTGGATCACTTCTCCATCTGAAGGGCTCATTACGTAGTGATTAATTTAGGATTAGGTGATGGTTAACACTTAACTGTATATAATAGTATTCTTTCTATTTAAGTCACTGCTATTATATACTGAACTGAAGCTATGTCAACTATTTAATTTTTCTTGGCAGGGTAAGTTGCGTAGATAGTAAAATTAAAACAAAATAGCATGTCTGGACAAATAATGAATAGTAGATGTCCTCCCATCGAGGTATGCTATTCACAAGGAACCATGCAGTTGTCGAATTAATTTTAAAATGGTAGAGGGAACCAAATTAAAATAAATTCAAAGTATTGCTCGTCATAATTAACGATATTTCTTAATTATGTGATTTTTATGAATAAAAAGGTTTTTCAATCCACTTCTTCAATACTCAAATAAACAAACTTACGGGACCGAACTATGTTGACTAGAAAAGAAATTTGGACATTGTCTTAATTGTTGAAGATTTTAAGTTTGTATTAACTGAGATATGTCCACCAATACCTGATATGGGGGCGACTGAACAGAAAACCTAAGCCCATCAAAAGTGACAGAAAGCTGATCAGATGGCTCATTGTTATATTTTGGCTTCCATATCAAATGTTTTGCAGCATTAGCATCAGTCTATACCCAGTGCCTATGACATAATTATGAACCTCAGAGAAATATTTGGAGATCAAAATCGTGCTGCTAGATAGGTGGCCATAAAATCTCTAATGAATGCAAACATGGCTGAAGGCACACTAGTTAGGGATCATGTTTTGAAGATGACCAATCTTCTGAATGAACTAGAGATCCTAGAAGCCAAAATTGATGGAAAAACCCAGGTCGATATCATACTTCAGTCACTGCCTAAAAGTTTTAAGCAGCTCTGCCTAAACTATACCATGAACAAGCTCAGCTTTTCATTGGCAGAACTTCTTAAGGAACTTCAAGCAATCGAGGGTGTTCTTAGGAAGCCAGGTTCTATGTATGTGGCTAAGAAAGGTTCTTCCTCTAAATCGAAAGGTAAGAAGAAAAAAAAAGGTTTAGACATAGGGGGCACAGGTCTAAAGCAGTTAAGTGACTAAAAACTGGTATGAAGAAGCCGAGAGGCAAGTGCTATCACTATAACCAGTTTGGACATTGGAAAAAGCAGTGTCCGGTTGTTCTCAATAAGGAGAAAAAACCAGGTAATTTCTGTTCACTGGTGGTTGAAACATGTTTAGCAGTGTTATTTACCGGTACCTGGTGTGTAGGTACGAGAGCCACTAATCATGTCTACAATTATTTGTGGGAGTTCTAGAAAATCAGGCAGCTCAGTGATTGAAAAATATACCTGCATATGGGCAATAATACAAGTGTGGCAGCAGTTGTAGAAGGAGATGTCACTCTCAGCTTTAGTAGAGATAGGATATTACTTTTAAAAGATTATCTTTATGTACCTTCGATTAGAAGAAATTAAATTTCGGTTTCTAGTTTAATAAAGGACAAATATTCTGTTCATTTTGATGACTCTGTGGTTGTGAAGAAAAATAAATATTTTATTTGTTCTGGTACATTGGTGGATGATCTGTATGTCATATCTCTTATCTCTCCTACACTGCAATTAACTGAATTAAATAGCACATCTAATTTATCATAGAAGAGAAAGTTTTCTTCTTTAATGAACCAAACATTTCTTTGGCACTTACGCTTGGGTCATATTAATATAAAAAAGATAAATACACTGGTAAAAGATGAACCTTTGAGTCAATTAGAAGTAGAGGCACTTTCAGTTTATGAATCCTATTTAGAAGGTAAGATAACCAAGAGACTCTTTTAAGCAAAAGGTTATAGAGCTAAAGAACCATTGGAATTAGTTCACTCTGATGTGTGTGGTCCTATGACAATCCGGGCTAGAGGTGGCTTTGATTACTTCGTCAGTTTTATTGATAACTACCCAAGGTATGGATACATTTACCTGATATACCGTAAGTATAAATATTTTGAGAATTTCAAAGAATTCAAGGCAGAAGCGGAGAAGCGTCTGGGTAAAAGTATCAAATCATTACGATCTGACCGTGGTGGGGAGAGTACCTCTTTAGAGAGTTTAGAGACTACTTGTCATCAGAAGAGATTATATCCTAATTGACTGCACCGGGAACTCCGCAGCAAAATGGTGTAGCAGAAAGAAGGAATAGGACTCTTATAGAGATAGTAAGGCCCATAATGAGTTATTCAAGTTTATCCGATTTGTTTTGGGGACTCACATTAGAGATAGTCCCTTACATTCTGAACTTGGTACCTTTTAAGTCAGTACCATCTACTCCCACAGAATTGTGGACCGGGCGTAAGCCTAGTCTGAAACACATTCAGATTTGGAGGTGTCCAGCACATGTGCTGAGAGGGAACGCAGGTAAGTTGGAACCAAAGACAAAAGTCTATTTCTTTGCGGGGTATCCCAAGAGAATGAAGGGTGATCTATTTTATAATTCTAAGGATCAAAAGGTCATTGTTAGCACCAATGCCCGATTCTTGAAAGATGATTATATTATAGACCACAGGCCCAAAAGTAAAATTATTTTGGAGGAACTGAGTGAAAATACGAGTAGAACGGAAGAAGAACCACAAGTCACTGATATCTCATTGTCTCGTCGTAGTGGGAGGATTACCAGGACAGGTGCAAATCATGAACAGGGTACTGATGTATAGGGTTCAGATTCTGCACAACGTGTTACTGCTAATACACAGACACAGGTAGTGCCTCGTCATAGTGATAGGGTTGTTCATTAACCTGATCAGTATATGTTTTTAGGAGAGTTTTTTGATAAGATCCTAGCAAAACTAGATACAGAACCCTGTAACTACAATGAATCACTTCAGAATAAAGATGCAGATCTTTAGGAAAAAAGGTTATGAATTTAGAGATGAAATCTATGTATTTTAATTAGATCTGAAAACTTGTAGAACCACCCAAAGGGATAAAACTCATTGGATGCTAGTGGATCTACAAGTGGAAGAGAGGAGTAGACGGGAAGAATAAATCCTTCAAAGCAAAGCTTGTTGCGAAATGGTTCACTTAGAAAGAAGGGATCGATTATGAAAAAATTATTTCACCGGTAGTCATGCTTAAGTCTATCCAAATTCTCTTATCTATTGCTTCTCATTTCGATTACGAAATCTGACAAATGGATGTCAAGACATCTTTTTTTAACAGAAGTCTTGATGAGTGTATCTATATTGTAGAACTAGATAGTTTCATAGAAAAGGGCCAGGATCACATGTTGTGCAAGCTTAAGAGATCTATTTGTGGACTTAAGTAGGCATAGAGGTCTTGGAATTTTCAGTTTGATCAAGCTATAAAGTCTTATGGTTTTGATTAGAGTTTAGATGAGTCATGTGTATACAAGAAGCGTGACGAAAGCGTAGTGATCTTTCTAATACTTTATGTAGATGACATCTTGCTCATTGAAAATGATGTGGGGATATTATCTACGATAAAAGTATGGTTATCTGGACAGTTCGATATAAAGGACTTGGGAGAAGCCAATCACATCTGAGAGATCAAGCTTATGCGAGATCGAAAATAAAGGATGTTAGGCTTATCATAAGCAAAGTATATCGATGATATCCTTGCTTATTTTAGCATGCAGGATTCTAAGAAATGATTTTTTCCTTTCAGGTATGGAATCACTCTATCCAAGGATCAGTGTCCTATGACACCTGATGAGATAAAAAAGATGAAAGCAGTTCCTTATGCTTCGGCAGTAGAAAGCGTAATGTATGCTATGCTTTACACTAGACCCGAAATTTATTTTGTCGTTGGCATGGTTAGCAGATATCAGTCTAACCCAAGGTAGGAGCATTGAACTGTGGTAAAGAATATAATCAAATACTTGAAAATGACAAAAGATTATATGTTGGTTTGCCAGACAGTCAATCTAGTACCTTTAGAGTACACAAACTTAGATTTCCAGTCAG
The DNA here is from genome assembly GCA_032270985.1 of Heliamphora pulchella. Lineage (NCBI taxonomy): Eukaryota > Viridiplantae > Streptophyta > Magnoliopsida > Ericales > Sarraceniaceae > Heliamphora > Heliamphora pulchella. The sequence continues at coordinate 6,908 of JAULJZ010047448.1, forward strand.
AAAAAATTTTTTGTAAGTCTGCCTCAAGATATGTGTTTACCTTAGGAGGTGGAGCTATAAGTTGGAGGAGTATCAAGCAGTCCTGTATTGCTGATTCCACTATGGAGGCCGAATACGTGGCAACTTCTGAAGCAGCCAAGGAGACCGTTTGGCTCAGGAACTTCTTGTTGGATCTAGATGTAGTCCCTTCAACTCAATCAGCTATTAAACATTATTGTAATAATAGCGGAGCAGTTGCAAACTCGAAGGAACCAAGAGTCCCCAAGAAAGAAAAGCACATTGAGCATAAGTATTACCTGATACGAGAAATTATATAGAGGGATGATGTTACTGTAACCAAGATTGCATCAGGAGACAACTTTGTAGATCTTTTTACAAAGAGCTTACCGACTAAGACTTTTGATAGTCATGTAGAGGGAATGGGAGTCAGATGTATGGCAGTATGATTTTGAGTATAAGTGGGAGATTGTTAGGGTTGTATATTAAAAATCATATTTTTAGTATTTAATTTTATTTTAATAAAATTAATTTTTTATTTCATGAAAATCTTAATAAGCAATGTATGCAATATCATTTCTTTAATGTTATGCATGGATGTCTTTTATTTTATACAGTAATTAATCTGGTGTGTAGAGTACGACTTGCAGATAGAAGACCAAATTTTAGGTTCTTACAGAATATAAGTATTTGTTCACAGTTTATATGAAAATAGACATACTATCGATACGACTATAGCACAGAGTTTTAGTAGGACTATCTTGGTTATGGGGAACAGATAATAGCATCATCTATTATTCCGACTCTCTGTACTAGTACACTTCGTGTGTATTGAACGTGACACATTAGGGTAATTAATTTTATACTAACTATATAAATTAATTTACACTCCAAGGTTATTATGAATTGCACTTATGTTCTTAATCTTGAAATAATTATTGATTTGCGTATATTTAATATTCATTTTTTTGATTAATTAGAGGGTGTAATCATATATGAGTCTATATTCCTGGTGAATTTGATAGCGGTATTATTTATATGGTGAATATTAATTATCGATAGAATTCACGTCTCGAATGATCAGGATTGATGATATCCCCTTAAGGAAGCTTATGAGTTTTGACGGGGCCAAAACGTACAAGTGCATTTAATTATCCGGCAGTCAAATAAGTTAAGCGGAAGGGCTTATAGAATTTAAAGATGTTGATTAAAATAAATTTTTAGTAATTAAATTTAATTGACGGATATCGAGAATCTTAACGTGGGGAGATAAGTTAAGTATTTAATAACAAAAGCTCAATGCAAAAAGGTCTAGAGATTATGGCGTAGAGTGCAATTACAGTACTTTAGTGGTGTGAACTGTAATTTAGTGTTTTGTGAAAATTACAAAAATTACTACAAGGTTTTCATAATTACAGATACCGCTGAGAGGTTTGCTTAATTGCAGAAACCGCTGGATACGTATCTGAGTTACATTAGAAGTCTTCGTCATAATTAATCCACAGGTCCCTGTTGTAGCCCTATAAATATGCGGGTAAGCTGAACCAAATTCATAACTCGTCTTCAAGACCAAGGTTGACTAGGTTTTTCCGGTACGAGTTCTCAAAGGATTGTAGCCCACACTACGTTCGAGAATCGTATAAGGAAATATAGTAGAAGGTCTGATCGGAGCTTCAACTCGAAATCAAAAGTTCGTACTTGAAAAATCGACCAAAAAGATATTCTTCTAAATTAACTGTGAGGGCATGGATTTTTATTTTGATCGTTCGACATCAAACGTTTTATCTGGAGCCTGTTTCGGTAATTGCCCGTTCAGTTATTTTTTATCGAAAAATCATTTACAAAATCATCGATCTTGACAGTTTTGCCTCCAATAGGAATGTCTTTAAAGTTCGTAGCTTTCAGTGATTAACTGGATATTATCGGAGGTTTATCTAAGATTTCTCGAAACTAGCACGACCAATGACAAGATGAACGCATAAAGCAGTGAAGTTTGAATGGAACGATAAGTGCGAGATAGCTTTTCAGGAGCTTAAGAAAAGATTGACCAATGCTCCTATCCTGATCATACCTAAACGAGAGGTTAGATATATGGTGTATTGTGATGCGTCTAAGGAGGGTCTAGGATGCGTGCCGATGCAGAACGATAAGGTAGTAGCCTACAGGTCGAGGTAGTTGAAACCTCACAAGCAAAATTATCCCATCCACGACCTATAGCTTGCAACAGTGGTGTTCGTATTGAAGTTATGGAGGCATTATCTTTACGGAGAACGGTTCAAGCTTCTCACCGACCACAAAAGTCTGAAGTATCTATTCACCCAGAAGGACCTCAATATGAGACAACGTTGATGGATGAAGTATCTAGAGGGTTATCAGTTCACATTAGCCTATCAGCCGGGCAAAGAAAATAGAGTGATCGACACCCTTAGTCAAAAAACGAGTACACTGACTTGTATAGCAGCAAGGGAGTGAGACATGATAGGAACGCTTAATGAGTTTTGACTCCAACTATTAGAATCAGAAGATGAAACTTGTTTTTGTTTTACCGTGGCAACATCAAATCTTCGTCAGCGAATCATGGAGGCCTAGAAGTATGACCAGGAGTCTGACTTCATTCGAAAGCATCTTATCATGGAGGAATCAAAACCAGGTTGGGTAGTCAACAAGAACGGGCGGCTGACATACCTAGGACGGCTTTTCGTTCACAACGTCGAGGATCTAAGGAGGGACATCTTGAAGAAGCATCACCAATCACTTTTGCTGTCCACCCAGGAGGAATAAAGATGTATCAAGACTTGAAAAAATACTATTGGTGGGATGGCATGAAGCGGGATGTAGCAGACATCGTGGCCAAATGCCTTACCTGTGAGCAAGTGAAGGTCGAGCACTAGAAATTAGGATAAACCCTTTAATACCTAGAGATACCATAGTGGAAGTGGGACCACATCACCATGGGCGTCATCTCTGGACTACCAAGATCACCAGCAGGACACGACGCTATCTGGGTAATCGTGGATTGTCTCACCAAGTCAGCCCATTTCTTATCAGTTCGAACATTCAATAAGCTTGAAGCCCTCAGTTAAAAGTACATTCGGGAAGTCGTATGGCTTCATAGAATTCCTTTATTTTTCATGTAGGATTGAGATCCACGTTTCACCTTGTGATTCTGGCAAAGTTTGCAAGCTACCATAGGGACGGAGCTTTGTTTGAGCACCGCTTTTCACCCGCTGACTGACGAACAATCTAAGCGCACGATTCAAATGCTGGAAGACATACTTCAAGCTTGTGTCATGGACTTCAAAGGAAATTGGAAAAGGAACTTACCATTGGTTGAGTTCGCCTACAATAATAGCTATCAATGCAGCATTGGTATGCCTCCATATAAAGCTCTCTACGAAAGACCGTGTTAATTACCGATTTGTTGGACTAAAGCAGGAGGGAGCACACTTCTTAGACTTGACCTTGTGCAAAAGACTACCGAAAAGAGCCGACTGATCCACCAACGAATAGCCACCACTCAGAGCAAACGGAAAAGCTACACCAATCAGCGACAAAGACCACTCTAGTTCGAAGTAGGAGATCATGTATTTTTGAAGATTCAACCACGACGAGGAATCATATGTTTCGGCCAAAAAGGAAAGCTAGCCTAAGATACATTGGGTCATTCGAGATTTTGGCCAAGGTTGGGGAAATAGCGTACCGCTTAACTTTACCACCACAGCTCGCCAGTGTTCAAAACCTTTTTCTTGTGTCGATGCTGAGGAAGTATGAACATGATCCTACCCATGTTCTGGATTGGAAAAAACTCCATGTTGATGAGGACGTTACATTCGAGGAACAACTAGTAAGGATAATCGACCGGTGTGACAAAATTCTTCGAGGGAAGACCATCCTGCTCGTTCGAGTTCTTTAGAGGCACAGCATGATTGAAGAATCAACTTGGGAACGAAACAAAGCAATGAGGGCAAGTTATCCCTAGTGTTGGAGGTATGACTGCCAAGATCTTTATTTTTATAAACGATTAACGGAGAAAAATTAACTAGATGGGCAAACACCAAAACGGGCTATAGACAAAACTTTTGATGACAAACGATCAAAATAAAACTTGCGCATCCGAAGTTAATTTAGAAGAATACCTTTTTACCGGTCGAATCTTCAACTTCGATTTGAATCCGAGTTAAAGCTCTTGTCAGATCTTTTACTATATTCCCTTATGCGATTCCTGGATATAGTGTGAGCTATAATCCTTCGAGAACTCGTACCGGCAGAACCAGGATAGCTTTAGTCTTAGAAGACAAGTTATGAAACTAGTTCAGCCTACCCGCATAATTATAGGGCTACAGCAGGGATCTGGAGAGTAATTATGAGTAAGACTTCTAATAGAACACAGACACGTATCAGCAGTTTGTGCAATTAAGCAAACCTCATAGCGGTATCTGCAATTATGAAAAACTAGCAGCGATTTCTATAATTTTTATAAAATACTGAATTACAGTTTACACCACTATAAAACTATAATTGAACTCTGACCAATAATCTCAAGACCATATTACATTGAGCTCTAGTTATTAAATGCTTAGGATTTGTTCCGGTCAAAACTTATAAGCTTCCTTAAGGGGGTATCGTCAATCCCGATCTTTCGGGACGTGGATTCCATGAATGATTAATATTTTCCATATAAACCGCTATCCAACTCGTCAAGAATATTAGTCCATATAAGATCGCACCTTCTAATGAATCAAAATAACAAATATTAAATATACGCAAATCAATAATTATTGCAGGATTAAGATGATAAGTACTATTCAAAATAACCTTGGGGTGTGAATTAATTTATATAGTTAGTATAAAATTAATTACCTCAAATGTCCCGTTCAATACACACAAAGTGTACTAGCACAGAGAGTCGGAACAATAGACGACACTGTTATCTATTCCCTATAACCAAGACAGGCCTACTAAAACTCTGTACTATAATTGTACCGATGGTATGTCTATTTTCATCTAAACTGTGAACATAAGATTTATATTCTGCAAGTACCTAAAATCTTATCTTCTATGTGTAAGCCGTACTCTACACACCAGATTAAATATTATACAGAATATTGGACATGCATACATAACATTAAAGAAATGATATACATACGTTGCTCATAAAATTCTCATAAAATAAAAAATTAATTTTATTAAAAAATAAAATTAAATACTAAAAACATGATTTTCAGTATACCAACCATAACAATCTCCGACTTATACTCCAAATCATGCTGCTATACATCTGACTCCCACGCCCTCTACATGACTATCAAAAGTCTTAGTCGGTAAGCACTTTGTAAAGGATCTGCAAGGTTGTCTCCTGATGTAAACTCTATATCTGACTAAAAATCTGAGTCTTGTACCCCAAAGGTACTAGACTGTCTGTCTGGTAAACCAACATATAATCATTTATCATTTTCAGGTACTTGATTATATATTCTTTAACGCAGTCCAATACTCTTGCCCTGGGTTAGACTGATATCTGCTAACCATGCCAATGGCAAAGCAGATGTTGGGTCTAATGCAAAGCATAGCATACACGAGGCTTCCTACTGCCGAAGCATAAGGAACCGCCTTCATCTTCTCTATCTTATAAGGGGTCTTAAGACACTAATCCTTGGACAGATTGATTCCATGCCTGAAAGGGAGAAACTCTTTCTTGGATTCTTGCTTGCTAAAACGAGCAAGAATATCATCGATATATTTTACTTGTGATAAGCCCAACATCATTTGTTTTCGATCTCGCACAAGCTTGATCTCAAGGATGTGACTGGCTTCTCCCAAGTCCTTCATATCGAACTGCCCAAATAACCATACTTTAACTATAGATAATGCCCCCACATCATTTCTGATGAACAAGATATCGTCTACATAAAGTACTAGGAAGATCACCACATTTTTGTCATGCTTTTGGTACACACAGGACTCTTCTAGGCTTTGATCAAAATCATAAGACTTAATGGCTTGATCAAATTGAGTGTTCCAAGACCTCGATGCCTGCTTAAGTCCATAAATGGATCTCTTAAGCTTACATAACATGTGTTCCTGGCCCTTTGTAATGAATCTGTCTGATTGCATCATATAGATACACTCATCAAGACTTTCGTTAAGGAAAGCTGTCTTGATGTCCATTTACCAGATTTTGTAATCGAAATGAGTGGCAATGGATAAGAGAATCCGAATAGACTTAAGCATGGCTACCGGCGAAAAGGTTTTCTCATAATCGAGCCCTTATTTCTGAGTAAACCCTTTAGCAACAAGCCTAGATTTGAAGGCTTTAACCTTCCTGTCTGCTCATCTCTTCCCCTTGTAGATCCACTTGCATCCTATAGGTTTTATCCCTTCGAGTGATTCTACAAGTTCTTAGACCAGATTGGAATACATAGATTCCATCTCTGAATTCATAGCCCTTTGTCAAATATCTGCATCTTTGTCTTGAAGTGTTTCATTATAGTTATAGGGCTTGATATCTAGTTCTGCTAGGATCCTGTCAAAAGACTCTCCCAAGAACATATACCGATCAGGTTGTTGAACAACCCTCCCACTATGACGAGGCACTACATGTGTCTGTGTACTAGCAATATCATGCTGTGCAGAATCAGAACCCTGTGCATCAGCACCCTGTTCTTGATTTGCACATGCCCCGATAATACTCCCACTACGACGAGGTAAAGAGATATCAGTAACTTGTTTTTTCGTTCTACTAGTATTTTCTCTCAATTCTTCCAGAACAATATTTCTTTTGGGCCTGTGATCTCTAATATAATCTTCATATAAGAATCGGGCATTGGTGCTAACATTGACCATATGATCCTTAGGATTATAAAATAGGCCACCCTTTATTCTCTTGGGATGCCCTATAAAGAAACAGACTTCTGTCCTTGGTTCCAATTTACCCGCGTTTCCTTTCAGCACATGTGCTGGACACCCCTAAATCTAAATGTGTTTCAAACTAGGCTTACGCCCAATCCACAACTCTATGGGAGTAGAAGATACTGACTTAGAAGATACCAAGTTCAGAATGTAAATCGCTATCTCTAAAGCGAGTCTCCAAAATAAATCGGGTAAACCTGAATAACTCATCATAGAACTTACCATTTTTATAAGAGTCATATTTCTTCTTTCTACTATACCATTCTGCTGCGGAGTGCCAGGTGCAGTTAACTGGTTTGTAATTCTCTCTAATGACAAGTAGTCCTTAAACTCTCCAAAGAGGTATTTCCCACCACGGTCGGATCGTAGTGATTTGATACTTTTACCCAGA
>JAULJZ010047459.1:0-14201 GCA_032270985.1 Heliamphora pulchella
TACTGACTATATAAATTAATTCACACCCCAAGATTATTATGAATAGTGCTTATTCTCTTAATTCTGAAATAATTATTAATTTGCGTATATTTAATATTCGTTGTTTTAATTTATTAGAGGGTGCGATCTTATATGGGTCTATATTCCCGATGAGTTGGATAGCAGTATTATTTATATGGTGAATATTAATTATTGACGGAATTCACGTCCCGAAAGATCGAGATTGACAATACCCCGTTATGGAAGCTTATAAGTTTTGACCGAACCAAACCCTGTAGGTAGATTTGATTATCTGGTGGTTAAATAAGTTAAGCGAAAGAGCTTAAGGAATATCAAAAATTCGATTAAATTAAATTATCAGCAATTAAATTTAATTAGCGGGTATCGAGAATCTTAACGCGGGAAGAAATGGTAAGCATTTAATAACAGGAGCTCAATGCAAGATGGTCTTAAGATTATAGGTCATAGCACAATTATAGTTCTTTAATAGTGTGAACTGTAATTCAGCATTTTAAGAAAATTACAGAAATTGCTGCTGGTTTTCTATAATTACAGATACCGCTGTGAGATTTGCTTAATTGCTAAAATCGCTGATACGTGTTTTTGTTCCACTGAAAATTTTACTCATAATTACTCTCCAGATCCCTACTATATCCCTATAAATATGTAGGTAGGCTGAATTAGTTTCATAACTTGTCTTTTAAGACTAAAGCTATCCAAGTTCTGCCGGTACGAATTCTCGATAGTTCTTACACTATGTTTGGAAATCGTATAAGAGAATACAGTAGAAGATCTAACAAGAGTTTCAACTTGGATTCAAATCATAGTTGAAGATTTAACCAGTAAAAATGTATTCTTCTAAATTAACTTCGGATGCACGGATTTTATTTTGATCGTTCATTATCAAAAGTTTTATCTAGAGCTTATTTTGGCTTTTTCCCGTTCAGTTTTTTTTTTCAGATAGTCGTTTGCAAAAACAAAGATCTTGGCAATCTTGTCTCCAACAATTGGTATCAGAACTGTTTTATTTTTTGTTTACGGTTATCAGGGTCGGGTAGTTTTAGAACTGTGCTAACTATTGTTCTGCAGGCGTTCTAATCCCAATCTTATGATAGTTATTTATTATTCATATTTGATTGAATGGTGTGAATGGTGATTATTTTTTTAATCACAGGGGTTGACCGTGATAGATCGAATGTGAGCCTTCAGGACATAAGATCGATATAATAACTAGTTTCTATTTTTAAAATATCTGTTTAGATTATTTTAGAATAGATTGAACATATCTAAAAACACGAAAAACGGAGACGACACCAGCCGTGGTTTGGGTTTTGACGGGCCACGGATCGCAGTAAGTTTTTAATGATTTTAAACAGAATTTTTTGATGAGTTTTTCTGCAGTATTTATGAGTAAAAAATAGTATAAAAAATAAGTCAAAATAGCGATGAAAAATCAACAAAATAGCCCAGTTCCGGCGGCTTTACCGGTGTGATTTTTATGATTTTTTGGGCCATTTTTTGGACTATTTTTTTGGGTAGTTTTTTAAACATAAAATAATAGTAAAATATGCCTCAAAATACTATCAAAAATAAAATTAAAAAAAATTGGGCCAAAATCACAACCCAAACAAGCGACGCACAAGCCGGCGGCGGCAGTGGCTTCTAGGAGATTTTCTGACTGTTTTTTGGGCTGTTTTCAAGCTGATTGTTTGACGAAAAGATTTAACTTTTCAAGAGCTTTCCAATATTATAAAGTACGTCAAAAACAGAGTTTAGAAAAAGGTCAAAAAAGCCTCGAAAAGTTAGCGATTCTAGTCGACGGCGCATAGGAGCGGTGGTAGTCTGTTCCAGGCAATTTTCTGGCATCTTTTCGATCTATTTTTTAGTAAAATTTTTTATAAAAAAATAGTACTTTTCAAGAGCTTTCCAACGGTATAAAGTACGTCGAAACAGAGTTTGGGAAGAGGTCGAAAAAGTCTCGAGAAGTTGACGGTTCTAGGCGGTGGCGCTATGGTGCGGCGGCAGCAGTTTCATGCTGGTTTTTTAGCCTTTTTTGGGCAATTTTCTAGAATGTTTTTTGACAAAAAAATCATATTTCGAGAGCTTTCTAACGATATAAAACTCGTAAAAAACGGAACTCGGATGAGGCGGTGGCAAGGGCGGCACAGGTGGTGGCCAGTGGTTTCTCTCTCCCGGGACTGTTTTACGTTGATTTTTTGATGCATACGAGACTGATATGATATATCAGTATATATCAGATAGTATCAGAAAAGCATGATACAATCAGAACACTAAATCAAAGGCAAACAGGGATTGAAACAGCTGATTCTCTTAGGGAGACTGAAATACCTCAGTGTTTCGCTTGGATTATAAAATCGGGATATATGCATATCATGTTTATATATATATGAACTGCGTGGATGATTGCATATCTATTTTATTTATCCTGTTAATTTAATTAATTCGAAAATTTTATTTTAATTAAAATATTTTATAATAAAAAATAAAATAAATTTTTTTTAATTAATTAGTTTTAATTAAATGAAAAAGTTTTAGATATTTTATTTTTCACAAAATATCATGTTTAAGATGATTTTTCATAAAATCAGATATCTTAAAAAAATATAAAAATTAATTCCAAATTTTAAATTAATTAAATAGAAAAATATTTAATCAAAATAAATTATTATTTTTCAAAAAATGTGAAATGGAAAATAAAATAAATAAATACCTTTAATTACTACCTTAGCTAAAAAGTTGAAGAAAAAATTGTGCATTTATTAAATTTTATTTGTTACGCATTTAAACACGAAAAGATTGTTTGATAAATCAGAATCTTTAGAATCGTGCACACAGAAAAATATTTGATTCTTTCATATCATGTGGTTTTTAAAATTAATAAATTTATTTTAATTAAATAAATTTTTATTACCCCAAAAAATATTTTAAAAATCTGAGTGGGAGAGAGAATTTATTCACGGATAAATCTCACGGTCTCTATCACCAGTTTGTAGGCAATGTTAATTAAACCCTGCGTGTCAGCAGTAAGACCTTCCTTCCCAACGGATGAATTAATTGTGGTATTGCCAGTACAAACCTCCTTTAGGCATAATTCTGGATAATTGTTAGTGTGGATCATTTCTCCAATTGAAAGATTCATTGCGAAGCGATTGATTTTAGATTAATTGATGGTTAACATTTAGCTGTATATAATAATATCCTCTCCAACTAAGTCACTGCTATTATATACTAGACTTAAACTATGTCAGCTATTTAATTTTGCTTAGTAGGGTCTGTTGCCTAGATAGTAAAATTAAAAAGAATTGGCATGTCTAGTCTTATGAAGAATAATAGACGTCCTCCCAACGAGACATGCTATTCTCAGTTACCAGGCTGCTGGCGAATTAATTTTAAAATGATAGAGGGAACCAAATTAAAATGAATTTAAAGTTTTTCTTACCATAATTAACGATTTTATTTAATCATGTTTTTCTCAGGATTAAAATGGCTTTCAACCCACTTGCTTCAATACTCAAAGAAAACAAATTTACGGGATCAAATTTTGTTGACTGAAAAAGTTACTTGGATATAACTTTAACCACCAATGGTATTCCTTCAATACCAGAAAATGTACTTGTTTCTAAAAAAGGTTCTTTCTCGGGGCCGAAAGGCATAAAGAAAAAAAAAGTTTAGAAATAGAAAGACACGATTTTCAAGATAGTTAGTGGGCCACAAACTGGTGTGAAAAAGCCGAAAGACATATATTTTCACTGTAACCAAACACGGCACTAGAAAAAGTTATATCCAGTATTTCTCAATAAGCAGAACAACAAGGGTAATTTCTGTTCACTGGTTGTGGAAACATGTTTAGCGATGTTACCTACCGGTACTTGATGTGTTGATACGGGAGCCACTAATCATATCTATAATTCTTTGCAGGGGTTCCAAGAAATTCGACAACTTAGTGATTGGGAGATTTGCCTACATATGGGTAATAATATAAAGGTAACAGCAGTTGCAATAGGAGATGTCACTCTCAGTTTTGATAGAGATCAGGTTTTAATATTGAGAGATTGTCTTTATGTACCTGCTATTAGAAGGAACTTAGTTTCTATTTTTAGATTGGCTAAAGACGGATATTTGGTTTATTTTAATAACTCTGTGATTATTAAAGATAATAAATGGGTTATCTGTTCTGGTACATTAGTGGATGATTTTTATATTATTACTCCAATCTCTTCTACACTATAACTGACTGAAATGAATAACACATCTAATTTACCATATAAGATAAAGTTTCCTTATTTAATGAACCAAACGTTTCTTTGGCACTTATGCTTGGATTATATTAATATAAAAAGGATAAACAGGTTGGTAGCAAATGGACTTTTGAGTTCATTGGAAGTGGAGGCACTTTCAGTCTGTGAATCTTGTTTAGAAGATAAAATGACCAAGAGGCTCTTTTCAGCCAAAGGCTATAGAGCTAAAGAACCGTTGGAACTGGTTCATTCTGATGTGTGTGGTCCTATGACAATCTGGACTAGAGGTGGCTTTGAGTACTTCATCGTTTCATTGATGACTACTCAAGGTATGGATACATTTACCTGATCCACCGTAAGTCTCAATGGTTTGAGAAATTCAAAGAATTCAAGACGGAGGAAGAGAAGCATCTGGGTAAAAGTATCAAATCACTACGATCCGACCATAGTGGAAAATACCTCTTTGAAGAGTTTAAAGACTACTTATCATCAGAATGGATTACATCCCAGTTGACTGCACCTAGCACTCCGCAGCAGAATAATGTAGCAGAAATAAGGAATATGACTCTTATGGAGATGGTAAGATCTATGATGAGTTATTCAGGTTTACCCGATTCGTTTTAGGGACTCGCTTTAGAGCCAGTGGCTTATATTCTAAACATGGTACATTCGAAGTCAGTATCTTCTACTCCCATATAATTGTGGACCGGGCGTAAGCCTAGTCTGAAACACATTCAAATTTGGGGTTATCCAGCACATGTGCTGAAAAGAAAGGCGAGAAAGTTAAAACCGAGGACAGAAGTCCATTTCTTTATGGCGTATCCTAAGGAAACGAAGGGTGGTCTATTTTATAATCTTAAGGATCAGAAGATTATTATTAACACCAATGCCCGATTCTTGGAAGAGAATTATATTATAGATCACAGGCCCAATAGCAAAATTATTCTAGAAGAATTGAGAGAAAATACCAGTAGAACGAAAAAACAAGTCACTGATATCCCATTATCTCGTCATAGTGGGAGAATTATCGGGACATGTGCAAATCAAGAACATGGTGCTGATGTACAGGGTTCTGATTCTGCACAGCGTGTTACTGCTAGTACACAGACACAGGTAGTGCCTCGTCGTAGTGGGAGGATTGTTCATCAACCTGACTGGTATATCTTCTTGAGAGAGTCTTTTGATATAATCCCGACAGAACTTGATACCGAGCCCTGTAACTACAATGAAGCACCTCAAGACAAAAATACAGATCTTTGGCAAAGGGTTATGAATTCAGAGATGGAATCTATGTATTCCAATGAGGTCTGAAAACTTGTAAAACCACCCAAAGGAATAAAATCTATTGGATGTAAGTGGATCTACAAGAGAAAAAAAAAGAGCAGACGGAAAGGTTGAAACCTTCAAAGGTAGGTTTGTTGCTAAAGGGTTCACTTAGAAAGAAGGGATCGATTATGAGGAGACCTTTTTGCTGGTAACCATTCTTAAGTCTATCCGGATTCTCTTATCCATTGCCGCACATTTCGATTACGAAATCTGGCAAATGGATGTCAAGACAGCTTTCCTTAATGGAAGTCTTTATGAGTGTATATATATCATATAACCAGACGGATTCATTGCAAAAGGCCAGGAACACATGTTGTGTAAGCTTAAGAGATCCATTTATGGACATAAGTAGGCATCAAGGTCTTTGAACACTCGGTTTGATCAAACCATTAATTCTTATGATGGTTTTGATCAGAGTTCTGATGAGTCCTGTATGTAGAAGAAGCGTACAAAAACGTGGTGATCTTCCTAGTACTTTATGTAGATGATATCTTGCTCATCGGAAACAATGTGGAGGCATTATCTACGGTTAAAGTATGGTTATTTGAGCAGCTCGATATGAAGGACTTGGCAGAAGCCAATCACATCTTTGGGATCAAACTCGTGCGAGATCAAAAACAAAAGATGTTGGACTTATCACAAGCAAAGTATATCGATGATATCCTTGCTCGTTTTAGCATGTAGGATTCTAAGAAAGGGTCTTTCCCTTTCAGGCATGAAATCACTCTATCCAAGGATCAGTGTCCTAAGACACCTAATGAGATAGAGAAGATGAAGGCGGTTCCTTATGCTTACTTAGGCAGTAGAAAGCTTCATATATGCTAAGCTTTACACTAGACCCGACATTTGTTTTGTTGTTAGCATGGTTAGCAGATATCAGTCTAACCCATTACAAAAGTATTAGACTACGGTAAAAATTATAATCAAATACCTAAAAAGAATTAAGAATTATATGTTGATTTACGAGGCAGACAGTCTAGTACTTTCGGGGTACACAGACTCAGATTTTCAGTCAGACATAGAGTTTGCATCAGGAGACAACCTTGTAAATACTTTACAAAGAGTTTACCGGTTAAAATTTTTGATAGACATGTAGAGGGCATAGAAGTCAGATGTATGGCAGCCTAGTTCTGAGTATAAGTGGGAGATTAATGAGGTTGGTATACTGAAAACTATGTTTTTAGTATTTAATTTTACTTTAATAAAATTAATTTTTTATTTTATGAGAATCTTTATGAACAATGCATGTGTATCATTTATTTAATGTTATGCATGGATGTCCGATATTCTGTATAGTATTTAATCTGGTGTGTAGAGTACGACTTGTACACAGAATATCATATTTTAGGTTCTTACAGAATATCATATTTTAGGTTATTGCATAATATAAATTTTATGTTAACAGTTTAGATGGAAATGGGCATATCATCGGTATGACTGTGGCATAGAGTTTTAGTAGGGCTGTCTTGGTTACAAAGAACAGATAATAGCGTCGTCTATTGTTTCGACTCTCCGTACCAGTACACTTTGTGTGTATTGAACGGGACATTTTGAATAATTAATTTTATAATGACTATATAAATTAATTCATATCCCAAGGTTATTATGAATAGTGCTTATTCTTTTAATCCTAAAATAATTATTGATTTGCATATATTTAATATCTGTTGTTTTGATTTATTAGAAGGTGCGATCTTATATGGGTCTATATTCCCGGTGAGTTAGATAACGGTATTATTTATATGGTGAGTATTAATTATTGACGAAATTCACGTCCCGAAAGATCAGGATTGATGATACCCCCTTAAAAAAGCTTATAAGTTTTGACCGGACCAAACCCTACAGGTGAATTTATTTATCCGGTGGTCAAATAAGTTAAGCAAAACGCTTAAGGAATATATCAAGATGCCGATTAAATTAAATTGTTAGTAATTAAATTTAATTGGCGGGTATCGAGAATCTTAACGTGAGGAGAAATGGTAAACATTTAATAATATAAGCTCAATGCAAGATAGTCTTGAGATTATAAGTCAGAGTGCAATTATAGTTCTTTAGTGGTATGAACTGTAATTTAGTGTTTTATGAAAATTGCAGAAATCGCTCTTGATTTTCCATAATTACAGATACCGTTATGAGGTTTGCTTAATTGCGAAAACCGCTGATACGTATCTATGTTCCACTGGAAGTCTTACTCATAATTACTCTTCAGGTCCCTATTGTAGTCTTATAAATATGCGTGTAGACTGAACTAGTTTCATAACTTATCTTCTAAGACTAAAGCTGTCCGGGTTCTGCCGGTACGAGTTCTCGATAGTTCATATAGCTCACACTACGTTCGAAAATCGCATAAGAGAATGCAGTAGAAGATCTACAGGAGTTTCAACTTGGATTCAAATCATAGTTGAAGATTCAACCAGTAAAAGGGTATTCTTCTAAATTAACCTCGGATGCAGGGGCTTTATTTTGATCGTTCGTCATCAAAAGTTTTATCTAGAGCTCGTTTTAGCGTTTGTCTGTCCAGTTATTTTTTTAGATAATTGTTTGCAAAAATAAAGATCTTGGCAGTCTTACCTCAAACAGTTGGGCCCCCACCTACACTATTTGGAGCGAATTTTCTTGGTCTATGCACACATCTCTAAGGTCCTCGGCTGGCTCAGCCTGCTGCTGATCATGCTCCTCTCTGACCTCCATCTCCTCTACGCTGAAGGATTCCTTTGGGGTATGCTCTTTCAAAGAGGTAACGTAGCACTCACTGGCTGACGCCTGGTCACCCCGAGAATAACCAACCCCGCACTCTCCCAGGAATTTAACAAGGAGATGGTATGTGGAGGTTATTACTTAAAATTGGTTGAGGGATGATCTTCCGAAGATGACATTGTAGGCTGATGGCATATCGATGACCAAGAATGTGAGCAACTTAGAACATTTCTCTCGGCCATCCCCTATAGTAATGGGTAGCTGGATGGACTGAAGCAGGTATACCTTATCACCGACAAAGCCTACTAGGGGTCAGAGCATGGGCTGTAGCTTGTCTCTCCCAATATTCATCTGATCAAAGGCATTAATGAATAGGATATCCGCTGAGCTCCCGTTGTCTACCAAGGCTCTTTGCACCATGTGATTACTGATTAGTGGGCTGATGACGAGGGGATCGTTGTGCGGATGTTGAACATTTAGGGAATCCTGGTTAAAAAAAGAAATGGTGATTTTATCTACCCTTCCCAACTCCACTCGAGAATCTCAGTCTCTTGTCGGGTAGGTCTCGTCTCTCAGCCTTTTTGAATGGGCTTTTCTAGCTGATCAAAAAGTTCCTCCACCGGTGAACCCTCCTGCGATCGTCTTGATCTCTATGCCGGGTGGGTCTGGTCGTTCGGTGTCTCGTGTAACTCGTTCCTTGTCTTGTCGGCAGGGTTCCCTTGAGTGATTCGATCATTTTTTGAGTAGAAAATGGTCCAGCTTCCCTTAGCTGATCAGGTCCTCTATATGGTCCCTCAAATCATGGCATTCCTCAGTATCATAACCGTGGTCTTTGTGGAAGTGACAATATCTAGTCTTGGAACGCCTAGAGGGTGGGCTTTTTAGTTTGCTGGGCCATTTCAAATTGGGCTCCCTCCTAATATAAAGCAAAACATGTTCTATTGGAGTGTTAAGGGTGGTGTAGCGTTGATATTTGGTATCATCCAGTCTCCTTGGAGGCTGATCAGGCCTTTTGCCCTTCATCTGGTCATCCACCCTCCTATTTTTGCGTTACTCGAGGTCTCTTTTTTTGGGTAATTAAATGTAGCATAAAAGAAGAAAAAAAATATATGAAGCCAAGGGGCATACCCCCAGAGATTACAACACAAACCCACAAGCGAATAAAAACAAACAACATAACTCACATCACCCCCGCATGGAAGCGAGGACAGAATCTAACCAAACATCTACTACCAGCCTACACGTCCATAAATAAACATCATGACCATTGTTTCTTTTTCTTTTTCTTACGCACAAGCACGCTGAAAGAATTTGAAGTAAGAGTTACAGTTGCCGTTTGCTCCCTGTCACTCATCTCTACTGAATTTGTGAAATCCACAGAAGCTGCATTATTTCTAGGCATCTCACAATCACCCATCCACATGTGAAGGATGAGCTGTATTCTCCACCAAAGAACCATCCGCCTCTTGCTCCCTATTGCCCGCATATGTGGGCTTTGTTAACTTTACTCCAACAGCAACAGCCGTAAGCACATCAGCCACCTTGATACTAGCTCCTTTCTGTGTAACTTCACCAATGCCAAGCACAATTGTAACATTAGCTGGTTCACAAACCTTCCCCATGTTCAACGCAACTTCACAAATGGGAGATGCCCAAGAGGAAAGAAAAGAAGGACAGTCAGACCTACCAGCACCTCTGGCAACCCCCTTTCCTCGACCGACTGGAGTCCAATTATCTTGACAATCAACAAGCTTATTCTGGCATCGGCTTATATCATGACCGAATGCTTTACAATGGGAGCAAACCGATGGTAGACCTTGATACTCAACACAAACTTCCACAATATCCCCTTCATATTGAACCAAGATAGAATGTAACAAAGGCTTGGTCGCATCGACTTCCACACACACCCGCGCATATGAGATGCATTGCTTTGTATCCGTGGCCTTATCCAGATAGAGAGGAGTACCAACAGCACTAGCTATTCTACTCAGACATGCAGAATTCCAGAATTCAAGAGGTAACTCATGAAATTTTACCCAAATAGGAATTTTAGAGAGAGCCTCTTTAGCAAGCTTGAGCATCTTTTTCCAACGACGCAGAATCAAGAGCCTTCCCAAGAAATACCAAGGCCCCTTGTCCAAAATCTTCTTCATAGCTTCCATACTGCAGAACTTAAAGATGTAGAAACCTTTGTCAATACCATAGACATCCACTAAACCCTCTTGTCCCCACAACACCCTAGCCGTGGCTCTAACCAAACCAAAAGCGAGGTCTATATCCAAGAAATGGCCCAATAGGCATAGCTCCCAAGACTTGTCATCAACTAAATCACCGGCAATTTCAATAATCTCAAGATGATTTGGGTCCTTAGATTCCACAAATTTAAGATTAGAACTAGAAAAACTTCAATTCATAAGCAAAGATGCCCAAGATTTTGATTGAGGCAAATTGTCGAACACCTTGCCTATAGTTTCATAATTTTTAGAAACCACTTTCCCCTTGTACAATCCAGACTGAGAAACCATGGGGGCCCAAGGCCTAACAACCCCAACAGACGGCGCCACCCCTGATGGGGTATATTCAACAATTCACGTTGGCCAAACCGAGCGCCTCCCTGAAATAGGAAGCTCCCACCTCCCCTGCCTCTTATGGAAAAAGGATACCTCTCGGCTTCCCCGGTGAAAGTTGTCAACAAAGGATCGACCTTCACATCGGAATCTCCATTAGAGCGACCAAGATAGCCCAAATGTGCTTCAATTTTAGCGAACCACCCAGAACTAAGAGGGATGAGGCTGTTCCTAGCTCAGTTCAGCGCTTCCACTGCCACTTTCACAAAATGGCTGCGTGGCTCAATCTGAGAGGGGCTTCCCAAAAACAGAGGACCATCGTCTTTCAAAACGAAAGTCGATTCCACAGAGACTGTGTTACTAACCTGAGCGCAATCCCCGGTTGGAGGTGGAACCTAAACATCCTATGTGGGTGTCGAAACCCTAGCTTGATTTTAGATAATCTTCATGGAGCTCGTACTAGAATCGGAACCCTAGGACGAGATCACAGAAACCATTGCAGTAGTCAAACGAAAATTTCACACACCGTCGCACCCAAAAACGCACCTAGTTCGCTGATATACAGTCCTAGTCGCTCATTACTCGAGGTCTCTTGGTCTCTTTCCCATCTTCGCCGATGGATCTTGAGACTTGGAGCATCTCACGTCTACTACATCCTCCGCATTCATGTGTTTTTTAGCCTTTAACATGAGTTTAGCCATGTTAGTTGTGGGGTTTTGGAGAGGGAAAAGAGAAACCGAGAAGGCAAAAGACCCCTCATGAAGGCCGTTAGGGCCACCTTGTCATCTACCTCGTCCACCTGGAGCGCCTTATGGTTGAAACGGTTGACATACTCCCTGAGGCACTCTCCTTTTGCTTGCTTGATGTTCAGCAGGGACTTGGTCGTTGGTTTCTGATGCCTTTGACCACCTATTAAGTGACTCGCAAACATCTTGCTTAGATGGGGAAAGGATTCGATGGAATTTAGCCACAACTTTGAGAACCTAATCCTAACCGGGCCTTTTAGCATGGTCAGGAATGCCCTGCACATAACTTCTTCTGGAATACCATGGAGATACATCATGGGCTTATAAGTGTCCAGATGATCCGAAGGGGCCGAGGTGCCATTAACGAGGTCTATTTAAGGCGTTTTGAATTTCGGTGGCAGGGAGCTTCCATGGTCGCCGAGGTGAATGGGGATCCCGTTTTCTGCATCAGGTAGGTAGAGGAGGTTTTGGCCCTAATGGCCTGCATTATGTCATTAATTTGGGTCTTCACCTCGCGCAGTTGTTCATTCCAGGCTATCGAGACATCAGAGTTATCCCCTGGGTCCTTGACCTCATTTAGGCCTTTGCGTCCAGGGGTGGAGGAACTATCAAGTGGATTTGGCTCGCCACCTCTTCTGCTCCACCATCACCAATGGAAAAGTCACGAGCCACACTCACACGATCGTCATTCCCCTACGTCCCTTCCAGCCCCCCTCCTGCCGTCGTTGTGGCCTAGGAGGTACAGGGGCATTACTCTGTTCCCTCACTTGCTACAAAAGCTCCCGGTTCTACTGGACCAATTGAAAGATCCCCTCAGTAAGGTGTTGGAGCTGCTGTTGCATCGGATTGGGCAGATGGAGACCCTCGTGTACCCTTACGGTTGGATTCAACCGTGGCCGATTTTGCTCTTCCGCCATTGATTCCGTCTGAACCATCCAATAGACTGAACACCAAAGAAAAGCAAAAAATAGTTCCCACAGACAGCGCCAAATGTTGGCGTTCAATCTAAGAATGGACCTTCTCAGTACTTCAAGGACCTAAAAAAGGCAAACAACCATTAGAAAAAGTGTCGGAAAGGATTCCGGCACAACCTCTTCGACGATCAAATTAGGTTTTCGGTAGAGTAAGCCCCACTATTAGAAAAAGGGCTTTTTGCCTCGAGTTTTGTTGCGTAGGCCAATTTGTCGACTCAAAAAGTACCTTTTGCCTCAAACTTTTTCGCGTTGGCTCATTTCCCGACGTAAAAAGTTTTTTTTTATACGATAGCTGTAGTCGACGCAAATAACTGAATAGCTTATGCAAAAAGATTTTTTTTTGAGACGGCAAACATGGCTGATGCAAAAGGAAAAAACTAATTATTCACGACGGCAAATGTGCCGTCGCAAAAACTCTGGTTGCAAAAAAACCCTTTTGTGTCGATATGGCCCTGTCACAAAAACTCATAAACCAAACTACGTCATTTTATTAATTTGAAAACTAAAACTATGTAGTTTTACTTAGAAGGGAACTAATAAATCCTAATAAACCAAACTACGTCATTTTATTAATTTAAAAGCTAAAACTACGTAGTTTTGGTTTTACTTAGGCAGAAATTATTAAACCCTAATAAACCCAAAAGTTACTCCATCTCTCTTCCCCCTCTACAATACGCAGCCACCCCAAACCCAAACCCAAACCCAAACCCAAACCCAACTCGATCTATCTTTCTGCCCTCTCCCTTCAAGCTGCGACACAGCCGCACTTCCTACCACCGTCGTGCCACCGTTGAGTCCTTACCATCGCACCGCTGTTGCGCCCTCTCCCTCTCCCTCTCCCTCTCCCTTCATTGTCGTTGCACTTCATTACCAGCGCCACCGTCGCACGTCATTACCAGCGTCGCCGTCACATTTCATTACTGTCGTTGCACTACCGAGCCGCCATCGCCCTGCCTCACGCCACCTACGCCTTTCCTTGCTGGTATCACATTAGTCTTGCTTATAGTCAGTTGCTTGTGAGATAATTTGGATATATTCTTCAAAATCCCAAAATTTTCTAGACATTATTCTTTCCTTACAAATTTACGGAAGTGGATGAACATTGGAACCGAATAGGGGAGAAGATGAACAGTGTGTCTATTCGTAAACTGTTGATTCTTTGGGTCTTTTTAGGGATGCGTTTGGTTGTGATAAAATGTTCAAATTGTTTTATTTGATTCGTTTGAATGCAAATTGAAGGAGATAAAATTAACCTTTATTATGAAGCATAATACTCTTTTATTATGAAGCATTCTCAGTTTCTTGTCTCCCCCTCCCCCCACCCCCCAAATTTTGGCAACTAGAATTCCAAACGTGAGATGGTTTGGGGTTGAAGGAGACTATAATGTTCTTGTGATGGATGTACTGGGGCCTAGTCTTGAAGATTTGTTTAACTTTTGTAGCAGAAAGTTGTCCTTGAAGACTGTTCTTATGCTTGCGGATCAGATGGTAAGATTTCTTTTGTTGCCCCCCATGTATTATAATGACAAACAAGCTTTGTTTAATTGCTATTTTGTGTTGGAATCTGTGAATTTCATTGGCCATGGAAATCCAGATTTCAATAGAAGATTCAATTACAATTGGATTGGC
>JAULJZ010047470.1:0-14201 GCA_032270985.1 Heliamphora pulchella
ACTACAACATGCGATTGAAAATCAGGCATGCTACAAGGAGTCAAAAGGAGATAGATGATCATTTCAATCTAATCAATCTTGACTACATCTTTGAAGAAGATGACCCACTTGCTCTATGGTTACAAGAGAGAGAACAAGTAACATTAGATGGGCAAGATAATTCTGATTGGTTGAACCTTGATGATCTTAATAATACAACCAACCGAGCATCAACTGAACAAAATAGCCCTTTTACAGGTGCATCCGGTGGTGGCGACAGTGGTTTGAGTCCACTTAGTAGCAATCATACTGACACCAACTCATCCCCTGATGGAGGCAATGCTAGTGATAGGTAACATGAATGTGAACCCTCTGAATATAGACATATTGATACCGATAGAGGCAATTCACCTTTTCGTGGAGAACTTGTAATGCATGCCTTTCGTGATGATAAGGAGATTGGAGATGATACTCATTTGGTGCACCAATTTGGTGATCATCCTGTTATGCACCAATTTGGAGAACAACCTGATCATTACCCACAAGGGCCACGAGCACATCCCATGTGGCCTCAGGGCCCTTAAGGGCCTCAACCTTTATACTATCCTCTGCCACCCCCTCTCTACTACCATCCACCTCCTGTAGCTTATTATCAGCCACCTATGACTTGTTATCCCCAGTATGATACGTCACAGTATGGTTATGGATTATTTGAGCCACCCATTCCTTATGGTTATGCTTATCAACCTCCTGAGTCTTCAAGCAGTGGCAATATGATGGATATTGAAGGTAGAACCTCTAGCTACCTCCAAAGACGGAAATTTTTCTCAATATTAAAGATGCCCAATAAATTTATAAACCTCATACTTATAGGCTAAACAAAAATCTACAAATATAGGTAGAAAAATTAAATCCCACAATAAAAGGAATAAGGAAAATGATCAAATCTCACAAAAGAGAAAATTCCATAAATAAAGTCCAACATCCCGTCTAATCAAACCAAATTAAATAAATCAATTCTTTAGGCCCCACTTGGCATATTGATGCTGAATTTTAGGGCTCACGTGTTCCCCATCATTTCTTCTCGGTAGAAAGGAACTCGACTCTGGTGAGTGGTGACTGTGATCAGTAATCCAAGTAGCATTGAAGAGTGGGCAACCTTTCCATTTGACAAGGTATTGCTGCTAACCATCGTGAAAAGACTCGATAATCTCACCATCCAGGACTACATTAACTTGTTTTGGTTGCGGGGTTAGACGAGGAGGCACTGGTGCAGGGGATGTAGTTACTCCCTAACTACATCCCTTGTGTCGGGATACATGTACAAACTATTGGAGACTGGAACATGCCTTGGTAAGGAAACAAATCCGCCACATTGAAAATATTACTAATGTTCATAGTAGATGGCAAGTCTAAGTAAATATGCATTATGTCCCAAACGACGAATAATGCGATGAGGTCAAATGGCTCGGGCATGTAGTTTCTTCAAGGAGTTTTTAGGGTAACGTTCAGGTCGAATGCGCACCATAACATAGTTACCTGCATTGAACTCTTGATGCGTATGGTGAGCATCAACAGCAAGTTTATATGTGTCAATTACTTATAGCAATTTACGTTGAATATCAGCATGTAGTCCTCGAATGTGTTGGGCAAAAGACTCAATTGACTTAGAAGGCGGGAATTCGGTGGCGAAGGGATTAGGTTAAGAGGCTGGCAAGGCATCAGGCTATGAACAATTTTGAAAGGGCTCTTACCTGTAAACTGGTTGACAGAATTATTATAAGAGAACTCCGCGATAGGCAATAATAAGTCCTAATTACCCAACTTGTCGCCTAGGCACCAAAGGAGAGCACCCATTGACAGAATTGTTATAAGAGAACTCCGCGATAGGCAATAATAAATCTCAATTACCCAACTTGTCGCCTACTAGGCACCGAAGGAGAGCACCCAAACTACGATTAGCGGCCTCAGTTTGTCCATTAGTTTGAAGGTGAAAAGCGGAGGAAAACTTCAAATTGTTGCCAAAAAGCTTTTAAATGGTTTTCCAAAAATAACTGACAAGTTTGACATCTCGGTTAGACACGATCATGGTTTGTAATCGCGGTATTGGCCGACGTAACAGTCGCAGTCGTGTGTAACGAATATCGGGAGAATCGGTAAGTCTGTAACGGGAATTGGTAACCGCGCCTGTAATTTTTTTTTCGAGTGCTAGCAAATGACATAAACTCATTGATAAACATATTCTAAACTCATTTACTACAAATAGAATGTCCATTTAACATTTTGACAACTAGATTTGAAGGCGAAGATAGAGTTCTATAGAGGAACAAAACCAAATTGTTGAGTTGTCTCAGGTCTCATATCAGCCTATGTCGGTCACGTATCGAGAATATCAGCCGATATGAGCCGATACGGCACTGATACACGATTGTATAGATCGTATCGATCGATACTCTATGGATTTTTTACAACTTCGACACCAAAGTGCGTATTTGAATCGTATGCCTAGAATACCATTACGTAACAGCTGATACGCAACAATATGGGTGATATTTAAAACCATGTCATGCGATGGAAGTTGGCAACCTGTGAAGACGCACTACTTCCTCAAAGAACAATCTAGCGACATGGGAGGCATTCGTGGACTTATTGCATGGGATGAAATGGGCCATCTTTGAAAGCCTATCAACAATAACGAAGATGGAATCGTCGCCCCGAATTGTTCTAGGTAATCCGAGAACAAAGTCCATACTAAGATCCCTCCAAGGTAAGTGCGGAATGGGGAGAGAAGTGTACAGACTAATGTTTTTTTCCTAGCTTTGGCGTGCTGACACGTACGACATTATGACACAACCCTAGTGACCCCCCTTTTTAAAGTCGGCTAATAGAATTTATCCCCCACCAAGGCTATTGTCTTATCCCTACCGTAGTGGCCTGCCAGACCACTTGCATGCAATTCCCACTCTAAAGAGTCTTAGAGTGAGGAAGTCTTATGCCATTACAATGATAGCACTCGATAGGCAAGTTACCCCGACAAAAGCTAGAGGAAGACTCCAGATTTTTAGTCACATTAGGTTGAGGTGGATTTCCCTTATTACGGCTGTAGTGGGCTCTAGAGGCTACGAGTGAAAGCTGATTTTCTCGAGATTGGAATGGAGTAGGCCCTCACCTGAAACGATACCCCTCCCTTGAACTGATCGAAAGATCTAGTGGGATATGTAGCTCCAAGTTGCGAGGCAATCCTATGTTAACTAGTAGATCTAATATAACCTCCGAGGTCCCTAGCTAAGCAATAGGCATCCTTTAAACTTTGGGAAAAGTGCTTGTTAATGTCTTTATGATAATCAGGCCTTAATCCATTAATAAACCTGGTGACTCGAATCTGTTGGTCCTCTTGTACCTCATACCGCAACATTAATACCTCAAAATGGGTAATATAATCAGCTACACTTAATGAGCCTTGCTTCAAATTAAGCCACGGGTTCATTAATTGCTTGTGGTGGCTCGTAAGAAGATATTTCTTTTTCAATTTACAATGCAAGTCATCCCATCGAATGAACGGTGCCTCCCCTAAGAGGATGAGATCCTTTTGAACCCCTTGCCAGTAAATCTTGGCAGACCCAACAAGTTCCATCTTAGCACAAAGGACCTTTTTGTTTTCGGTCATGTCATACCAATCAAAGTAATCTTCTAACACCTATAGCCAATCCATGAAAACGCTAGGATCAATGGCCCATCAAATGAAGAAACATCAACCTTAACTCTCCTAGTGATGTCATCCAACTCAATGAATGGTAGGCGAAACAAGTGGGGCCTATCTTATGCGGCGAAAGAGGATTGATTGAGGGACTAGGGTAATGGCTCGATAGTACGAGAGGAACAGGCAGGCAACTTGTGGCAGGTTGGGGGACAATGGCATGGTAATCAACCGAAGCCCCTTCAAGAGGCCTCTTTCCCAAGTGTTTGTCCCTATTGGCCAAACCGTGTTCGACTAGCTGAGTGACGTGATGGGCGACTATATTAGTAACCTCATGGTTCCCTGTGAAATTTGGTTTGTTGTCTTTGGATTTGAGCCTTGATGTTAACACTAATTTGATCCATCGCTATCTGAAGGGCATCAAAGTCGGTCTATGAAGCACAGATACAGACACTTGGCACGACACAGACACTATACGAACACGCCGACACGCAAATTTTTAAAAAATACAACACGACACATCGGGGACACGCTTAAACATATAATTTGATATATTTATTATACGACAATTGACAAATGTTTGAATATTTCACTCAAAGATATTGTTAAAAAAGCAACATAATACTTACTAAAATTGAAAAACAAAACGTAAAGTCAAAAGCTTAAAATAAGTCATAACAATTGCATTCCAATGACAATATTCCATCAAGGTTCAAAAGTAATAAAATAAAGAAGAAGAAATTGGAGACAATAAAAGAGAAAAAGAGGGCAGATGAACAAGAATAAAGAATAAGACTAAGAGAGAAGATGAATAGGAAGACAAAAACAAAAGAAGAGAGGAGAAGATAGAACAAGAGAGAAAAAGGCTGATTGATCTTGATGCTACTGGTTGATCGATTGCTTGGGGTCACTCTATCTGTCTCTTTCATCGTTGCTTCGCCGTTGTGATTCTCTTGGGTTCTCTCTCTCTCCTTTGTCTTTTGCTTTGTGTCTCCTACGCTCATTTTCTTTCCCTCTTTCTTTGCTTCTATTGCCACTTCTTTTGCTTTTTGGGGGATGCTGACATTAGGTTTAATAGAATAAAATGGGTTATGTTTTTAAAATTTACATATTTATAATTTGAGCACCATTTTAAAGTTGTATTTATGTTTTAAACCCTACATAAAAGTTTAAAATTAAATTTTCATCTCCGAACGTGTCCAGATTGTGTTCTAACGTGTCCACCACGTGTCTGACTTCAAGAAAAAAATAAAGAAAAAATCAGACGCTTTAAATTGCGTGTCAGACACGTGTTCGCCGCGTGTCCCTCACGTGTCAGTGTTCAACACATGTCAGACACCGATACGCAACCTCCAGAGAGGTGTCCTTGCTTTATAGAAGTCGGTTTTGATGTTGGTCACGATGGTTTGAATGGTTTGCATATTATCTTGAACGGAGGATAACGAGGTCTGAATGATGGACACGTCTTCTAGAGAGTATTAACCTTGTATTCCAAGGAACTTTGTTGGTCGGCTAAATCACGAATAGTCATGGCTTGTGGATATAAAGAAAGAAGTGTGCTTATATTAGACCAAAATTGAACAATAAACAATGTACTGATAAGCTATGGCCAATAACTCACAAAGGAAAAAAAAAAAACAAGAAATGCAATGCAATGCCAGTAACTATACTGGATGAGCTTGACAATTTTTTTTTGGCGAATGAAGCAAAGAAGGAAGGGATGGACAAAGAGATGGGACTAATATTCAAAATTTATTAACAAACTAAATAAATGAACTAATTTAATTTCAAAGTGAAAAAGTGTTACCTAACTGAGGCAAAGAGATGTTCTCAAAGTGTAAAGGCTTTTGTTTTGTTTTTTTCCAATTTTTTAAAATTGGTCAGGTCTCTTGCCTAAAGGGAACAACAGAAGGGGGGAAGGATGCTAGGGTTCATGGGGAAGAGGCAGTTCCAGGGGTTTTCTGGTGGCAGCGGCGACCCTGGGTGGCGGCAGTGGTGGCGCAAAGGGGATGCGATTGAGGTAGAGGCGGCGACGGCAACGGCAACGGCAATGGCGCGATTGTTGGTGGGGATTGTTGGCGAAGACATCACCGACAGCGATGATCTAGGCTTGCAGTGAACCTAGGACAGATCGGCGGTGTGAAGTAGTCGACGATAGTAGTAGTGGCGCCTAGAGTTGGCGTCGATCGAAGGTAGTGGCATGAGTGTTGGCGGTGGCAACTCGGGCGGCAAGGGCTGGTGTTGTAGGACTTTTGCAATGGCAGTTGGTGGTGGTGCTCGTCGAGGCAGTGGTGACAATGATGTCGATGATGCTGTAGCAGTGGATTTCGCGAGAAATGGTGTTGATTGCAATAGTGCATTGGATTTGTAACAGGATCAAATTTTTGCGATGATACCAAATGATGCCGGATGGCCAACGATTAGAAAACTAGTAACCAAAAGAACAGAAAAGAAAGAACAGAGATTTAAACTTGCAATCTTATTCTCAGTATCAAAGCTGCCTAATAAACCTCAGTGAAACAAAAATCTGCAAATATAGAATGAAAATCAAATCCCACAATAAAAAGAATATGGAACGATAATCAAATCCCACAAAAAGAGAAAGTCCCATAAATAAAACATCATGTCTAATTAAACTAAATTGAATAAGTCAATCTTTCGACCCCTCCTGGCATATGTGTGCTGAATTTTAGGTATCACCTGATCCCCATCAGGTGTGTAGTATCTATCTTTCTTGTTCTATGTCCTCTAAGCTGTGTAAGGCCACTTATTTATAATAGGGGCAACCCAAGTGGGTAATTTGATCATAAATAGATTTTTAAAACAAGTCTGACTGGGAGTCCATCGTGCGAAGTGGGACCGCTCGAACCGTCAACTGGCAGTGTCAATATAGCTTGCTCTCAGGTGAACCACTGCTCAAGCGGTCTGTAAAACTTGACACTGAATTTTAAGTGTGAGGAGACTTGCTTCTATACTTAAACTGTCCAAATCTAGAGAACTAGACTTATACTTGCACACATTAGCTTTGACATTGAAGTTGTTGCCACCAGGAGACTAAAACATTGAAGACAAATTAGGTTTCATGTATGAATGTATTTCAACATTCAAAAACCTTCTGTGATGAGTCTTCCTAGTAGCTTTTGTGTTCTTTTTCTTTGCACGCTTGGACTCATAATTCATATCATAGTTGTCAAATTGAGAATCGAATTTACCTTTTTGAATCGTGAATCAAATCAATTGCGAATCGAAAAGATTCGGTTATAATTTTAATTCATAAAAAATGTCTAAATAGTTATATATTAAAGATATATTATAAATATGAAATTGTTAGTCAAAAATCAATGAAAAGTTTGTGTTAAATTATGAGCGCGTAGTGCAATAGGTAAAATACTTGCATCAAGGGTAAGAGATGTTGATCTAAGCTTTAGTGTGATCAATGATCCTATATTGCAATATTAATTATATATGATTTATGACAATCCGTAGATATATTTTTAGATTTAGGGGCATCCAACCCAAAATTAATTGGTAATGAGTGGAGAGGTCTTTGAATTATATGAATCAAACTTGAATCTTAGAGAAGTAATGTAGAATATCTCCTCCAATAGTTCTCTGCATGCTCCGTCTCAGTTGTATGTGAAGATGATAGAAAGGTGAATGGAATGAATCAAACCGACTCTGGACAAAAACTTGGCTCACTAAACCACCCAAGACATCTTTAATACCAATACCATGTTAGAGTTTATAGCATCCAATCCAAAACCAAATATATATAATTAAGGTTGGGTGGTTTAGAAAAGTGATGTGGCACAAATATCTAGAATGTATAGTTATGAATTAGAAGAAATAAGAATAGAAACTTGCTTCTTATTGAATCAAATATCACATACTGATTGAATATCAAATACAAATTGAATAAGTTCTGTCTAAGTGATTGTCAGACATATTTAGAACTCTAATCCTAACATCAGATTTGCTCTACTTTTATTCATTGTCATTATATGCTGGACTTGCCTTGTGAAACTGTATCTTTTGCTCATTTGTGTCCACTGTGGTCTTTATTCTAAATGTCAGATTTGCTCTTGAACATCTGAGTCATGTTGAATTTATGACGCACCAGTGTATCTTAAAATAAGTGTACTGCAGGTGGGAGTCATTGCAACCCCAGATATTCATTCTTTTGGCCTTACAGAGCGAGACCACTTTATCATTCTGGGCTGTGATGGGCTGTGGGGGGTAATAACTTCTTTCAATCGTTTCTTGTGCCTTAATTTTTTATCTATCCTGCCAACGCATCTTTCAAGTTCTGTTATCGTTGTAAAGTGAATGTTTGATGAGTTTAGGTTTTTGGACCAAGTGATGCTGTTGAATTTGTTCACAAGCTGCTAAAGGTTAGAATGCATCTTTCATATCCCCTCTTTTCGCCTTTTCACATTAGGAGTGACACTGTGTTATATGGTCTTTTCACTCTAGTCCAATGTGTTTATTGTCCTCTTCGTTGCATCTATGTACCGATTTCTCCTCTTAGTCACATATAGGTGAATATATGAAATTGTTTCCCCAGGAGTATTATGGAATATGGGCACTTCAGTACTCAGGCCTTGTTTGATTCCGGCTTGAAGCCGAGCTTTTAGCTTTTTTTCTTAAAATTACAAAAAAATCAACTTTAAAATCACAACTTCTCTCTTGGCTTCGTTACTTTTTAACCAAACGAGATTTTTTTTTTATTTGGCTTAGAGTGAATAAAAACAAACAAACAAAAAAACAAAACAAAAAGCCTAATTTTAAACTAAGTTACCAAACTGTCAATTCTATATTCTTAACATAAATACTTTTCCTTATTTTTCTTGTTACTCAAAATACAATGAAACTCAGATGCATTGATTCAATTATTATTGGACACTACCAACCTTTCAATTTTGTAACTGAGTAGTACACTTGTTTCCTTCCATTCTGACCTATGGTTTTGATACCGTTACCCATGTCATTCACTAAGTTCTGGTTTCAAAGGCCTTTCTTTGCAAATAAAACCCTTTTATCATTAGTAAAATTTCCCAGAATGCATCAAATTGTCGGCCAATGGGGTGATAAACAATACCTTAAAACATATGTCGTGGTATGCGAGGGTCTTATCCGAACGAAGGAGCTTGTTGATAGGTGTGAGATGGAGAAGGCAATATTTCCGCAAATAGTGCTTTGTGCTCGTGTTTGTGTATGGTGTTATTAACTAAATAAGTTAGGTCGTTTGATAACTTAGTTTTTTCACTTTTTGTAATAAAATTAAAGTTGTCATTCATTAATATGTATTAGAATTGACTTTTAATATGTAAGAATGGTAATTTTGTCTTTTAATTGAAATGTGATTCATATGGAATGCACAGAGAAGAAAAATTGGCCTTTTGGCTTTTAGCTTTTTTGGATGAGACAAACAGCCTACTTTGCTTTTTTGGTTTTTTAGGCAAAAAATCATGCCTTGCCAATCAGGATCTCCGTAGAGTTTTAACTCTTTGAAGTTGACCATGTATAATGATGAATCAAAAGATTTATGAAGATCTGATTTCTCCAACTTTACAATTGTTTCGCAGGAGGGTTTACCAGTTACAGCTGTGAGCCGCCGCCTCGTTAGGGAAGCTGTCCGCGAGCGCTGGTGCAAAGATAACTGCACCGCGATTGTCATCGCTTTCAAGCGCAAGTAGTTAAAGAAGGTGCTCATATTTTATTCTGGACGAACTTATTGATCGGCTTCTTGTATGTCAAATCGGCTTTCTGCTGCTTTTTTGTTATTGCTTTTAAGTGCAAGTAGTTAACGTGGTGCTCATATTTAATTCTGGACAAACTTATTGATCTGCTTCTTGTATGCAAAATTGGCTTTTTCGCTGCTTTTTTCTCATTGCACTCCAAAACGAGGGCGTGTCTCGGGTTGTTTACATTTGCTGGAAATGTTTCTGCTGTGTTGTTAAGTTTTGCGCTCTTCGGCTCGCTTACTTTGTGGTTGCTTTTGAACCCTAATTAAGTGTTTTTGTAAAACGCTTGCATTACATTTCCATTTTTTTCTTTTTTCCGAATTCGGAATTGCTGGATGTAACAATATATTACACACACACACACACACACACACACACACATATATATATATATATATGCAATTGTGATCAGTAAATTGTGGTTTACCTCCTGTGTTTACTTGTACAATTGCGTGATGCTTTGTGTAAACCAACCAGAAAACTAGTAGTTTCAGTCCCCAAGTACCCCTTTGGAATAATAACTTATTGGGTTTTTTGAACTTTTTTTTTGTTTATAGTAAATTCTTTTTTTAAAAAAAAAATTGGTCAAATTCTTTTACTTCTCCAGAGTCTCTTATCATACAAACCCAAAAAGTAAAAAATTATGAGAAAAAATAAAATAAAAATTTCACTAAGCATGGTTTGGGATAAGCAACAGATTGGCTTATTTGTGTCTTTTCTAGAATCTGTTTTTTGTAATCTTGTTGGCTCAAATTTTCCTTGTCTCGATGGTTTCAATGAGATGAATTGGAAAGAGATGAATTGGAAAGTAAAAGAAATTGACCAAAAATGTAAAAGAAATTATTAAAGATTAAAAGAACAAAAAATTCTTGCTTTTGACTTATTTTGATTTCCTTTTTTATGAACTTTTTATATTTTGAAGAAAAGATTTTTGGGAATTTTAGTTAAAAATTCAAAAAAAAAAGTTTTAACGCGTAAGGTTCATAAATAAAAATTTTAACGCGTAAGGTTCAATTGTGCGATTTTTTTTAAAAATATTTAGTAACAGATAAATTTATCTATTTTGCATAGAAATTGACTAGTAATTCGCCCTCCTTTGCAGATTATTTAAAATATCAGATGGACACTCTGCGGGTGTTGGCGCCTGCGGTAGTGCCTCTAGAGCCGCCCCTGTTGTGGAGCCCAGTAAATTTTCTTGAGAGAAAGATAGGATTGTAAATTCTATTTCAGTATAGAAAGCTATTAATTGTCACATTAGGACGGGAATGTTTATTGCTCGATTTTGCTACGTGCTTGGCTCCCAAAATGCAGAGAGACTTGCGAGAAAAAATTCCATAAAAATAGATTGAATCGGCAACATATTGGCAGAGTGACTGGGTTGGCTGGAGGATAGACTACTGGGGTTGGCCTCTGTAGGCAATAAGTAGGTTTTTTTTATAGAGGGAGGTGAGTAAGGGGGAGAATAGAAGACTAAAGAGCCCCTCAACTCATTTCGTACCATGAACTTGCCATTGACCTGACCAAGCACTTTAGGGAGATCACCTTCAGCGGAAGGAAGTCAAGTTGAAGGCAATGGAGACAGGATCCCAGTAGTTAGATTTGACAGGAAAGAGCAACGAAAGATGGACCACTACTCCCATCCTCACCCCCTACGGTTGAAGGAAGAAGCTAAAGACGCCGATGAAAGTTGTTAAGATAAAAATTGAGATTTAGACTACTCGTAGGAGGCGAGAAGGGCCTTTACTCTGTTTCACACAGTGTACTACTATCGGCCTTACCAGGCAACATTCACCTACACAAGCTCCCAATAACCGAATACTTTTGTACGAAAATACTGCATATTTGATCCCATCCATAAATCTACTTTCTTCTCTATGAGTTATAATCTTAATTCTGTTTGCATATTAACACAGATAATGCAAACACATAAATTTATCTGTGTTCTTTATACGTGCTTTTAATAAGACAAATAAATTTATTTGTATTATTTATACATGTTTTGAAAAGGTACAGATAAATATTTATTTGTATTCTTTATACATGTTTTGAAAGACACAGATAAATTTATTTGTGTTTTTTATACGCGCTTACAATAAGATAAATAAATTTATCTGTTCAGTCATAACATCTTACATGTGCTTTCAATATGACAGAGAAATTTATCTATATTTTTTATATATGTTTTGAAAAGTACAGATAAATTTATCTGTATTCTTTATACGTGTGCTTACAATAAGATAGATAAATTTATTTATGATCTTTATACGTGCTTACAATAAGACAGATAAAGTTATCTGTACAGATGATATTTTGTTCTAAAAAATCATGTACAAATTAATAGAAGATTTTGCACGTTAAAACTTTTATAATGATAGATCTTCCTCGTTAAGAAATATTATGTTGAATGAAAAAGACTAAATGGCCTATAAATTGAACTGTTCACCAATTTCTCGAAGATTTTTTGTCAGTTCGTCTCAATAAGTGAAATTAAAAAAGTACATTATTTTGATCAAATGATAAAATAAATTTATTGAAGACAAAAATAAATCACTTAAAATAAAATAATTAATTACTATATTATTTAAAAAATGGGTTTTTATTAAGGTCTTGTGAGTGAGGTTGGAATAGAGGTTGGATTGATTATTACATATTTGATTTGTAATAAATTAAGTAATGGATCGAATTATAACTTGTTTGATTTGTACATGTAGGATTGGATTAAATTTGAGCACTTCAATTTTATCCCTCTATTAAATTTTATATATATATGTGTGTGTGTGTGTGTGTGTTGGGGGGGGAGGGGGAGGAAGGGTGAGCACTGAGCAGATGAATTTTAAAAGATTTTGCTACAATCTCATGAGTAATTCTCAATACATCGCACCACACCATACTGCACCACATTCTTAAATATACACAAAAATTAAATTTTTTAATTACAATTTTAACCCTTATTCAAGTTACCAAAATAACATTTAATTATCAACTACCACTCTTTTCGTTGTTGGCTACTGTTAGCACCCTGACATTGGGGTGTCTTAGGCATCATGTGGTGGCACTTTGCACCCTTGCCGACCCATAGTGGCATGAGGTTGGCATGCCATAATATGTGAGGTGGCTTAGTGGCAATCAACTTGCCACACAACCCTTAGACAAGAAGGATGAATTTACTTAGCACGTGAAGGCATTAATTCGGTGCTTGGATGCGGATAGTTCGTATGGTTGTGGGTCAATACAAGCAGGTGACTCGGTGGGCAGATGACAGACAAGAGCTGGCACTGGCATGTACTAGGCAGTTGACACTATTTTAGCTGACTGACCAAGTGGCTTGGCACTTAGGGGCATGCCTTGCACATGATTGACAGTTAGCATTGCTGGCCATGTCTGTGCATGGCTACCCCATGTTGCAGACATTATGGGCAGTCATGGGCAGTTATATTCTGAAGACATGTCAAGGTCAACATGCCAGCATATTGTGGCATGTGTATATGGCATCATGAGCGGTTATAGAATTTATACTAAAGATGTTTCTGGCATGATAAGTGTTAGCAGCATGAGTTTCTCTTTCTACACATGTGCCTAAGTAGTGGGGGGATGTCCACTACACTATTTGCTTGTATATGATAGCAACTGCTAGTAACTGCCACGTGCCTATATATATCGGCATGGTCTGGCAGTTTTGACACACAGAATTGTGGCGTGAGTGCTAAGACATTTTCTTTTGTAATCTTACTTAGTGGTAATACAAGGGTTGAGACGGTTGTCTTGTAAAAATTCGAGTGTCTATAATTCTTTCTATGTGTGTATGCATCTTTTCGTGGCTGTGACTAAGTTTTGTTAAATATAGTGCTATCACAAGGTAATTTTTTAGTCCAAAATTTCGACCATGTGACAGTTGGTATCAGAGCGCGGTTGATCATATGGCTGGCGAAAATGCTATGGAGGCAGTTCGGGAGCGTGTCACACGATTGGAAAATCTGGTGAAAAAACCCCAACCCGACGAGTCCCTCTCTCTTGTCGAGCGAATGGATGATGTTGTCGCAAGAGTAGTCTCTTTGAGAGCCTCTGTTGAGCAACATGCTACTGCTGCGATAGATCGATTTACGGAGATCATGGGTGACTTTGTTGCCTTGTCTGATGCTATGAAAACCAAAGTTGAAGACTTGGAAGTAGAGTTGTCCCTCGTGAAGAAGGCCATCAGTGGTCATACAAATGCCGTTGTTGCACTGATGAATGTAAAGGTCCCTAAACTGAAAGCATTCAGTGGAACTCGAAGTGCCAAAGAGTTAAAAAACTTTCTGTGGGACATGGAGCAGTATTTCAGGGCTGCTCGTGTGCCAGATCGAGAGATGGTGACAATTACTACCATATATCTCGCTGGAGATGCCAAACTCTGGTGGTAAACAAGGATGGAAGACGATGCTTGTCTAGTGATCAATTCGTGGGAAACACTGAAGAAGGAATTAAAGGAGTAGTTCCTTCCCTGCAACACGTCATGGGTTGCAAGGGATTCGTTGAAAAGATTGAAGCACACTGGTACAGTAAGAGATTATGTTAAAGAGTTCAGTTCGTTGATGTTGGATATCAAGAACATGTCTGAGAAAGACAAACTCTTCAATTTCATGTCGGGCTTACAAAATTGGGCACAATTGGAACGTCAAAGGCTAGAGGTGAAGGATTTACCCTCTATCATGGCTGCTGCAGACAGCTTGGCTGATTATAAGTTGGGAAAAGGCACCACGGATGCCACTACTTCGAAGTAGAAGGGAAAATCTAAGAAAAAT
>JAULJZ010047481.1:0-11500 GCA_032270985.1 Heliamphora pulchella
TAAAGTTTTTTTATTTAATTAAAATTAATTAATTAAAAAATTAATTTTATTTTTTATTATAAAATATTTTAATTAAAATCGAATTCTTGAATTAATTAAATTAACAGAATAATATAAAACAGATATGAAACATCCACGCAGTTTATATATATATAAACATGATATGCATATATCTCGATTTTATTATCAAAGTGAAACGCTGAAACGTTTTAGTCTCCTACAGATGATAAACTGTAATAATCATCTTTCCTGTCAGTTTGTTATATCTTGATTGCATCAGGCTTTTCTGATTCTGTGTGATTTACAAGTATATCATATAATAGTCTTCAATCATATCAGAAATCAAACAAAATAGCTCAGGAAAGCCTGAGCTATTTTGATTGTATCTTGTGCCGCTGCCTCGTTGCTCCGTTTTCGACGCTTTTTATATCAAAAAATAGACCTAAAAAATTAAAATTTTTCTATCAAAAAACCTCCTCAAAATTTGTCCGAAAAACATCCTGAAACAGTCGCCACCAGCCACCAGCGTTGCTGCCCCAAATAGCCCCCTGTTTGGGTTTTTTCGATGGTCTTTTTGCGTCTATTTTTTCTGTTAAAATAGCTCAAATATCTAGCCACATGATACTTCAAAGAATGCCTCAAAAATAGTCTGAAAAAGGTATGTTTATTGCTAATTTATGCCTAAAAATTACTTAAAAAATAGTTCCACAAATGACCCAAAAAATCATCAAAACTACCGACGAACCGCCGCCGATGGTGGGCTATTTTTGGTGATTTTTTCTACTATTTTTTACTTCTATTTTTAATACATAAATACTGCAAAAGCTCACCGAAAAAAATACTATTTAAAAACATTAAAAACTTACCGTGATTCGTGGCCCATAAAAAATCCGAAACCGCCGTCAGTGCCGCCGTCTGTTCTTCGTGTTCTTGGATATATTCAACTTGTTCTTAAATAATCTAAACCGATATTTAAAAACAAATAACTAGCTATTACATAGATCCTATGTCCCGAAAGCTCACATTCAATCTATCACGGTCAACCCTCGTGATTAAAAAAATTAATCATCATTCAAACCATTCAATCAAACATGAAATAAAGGACGATCATAAAACTGGGATTAGAACACCTGCAAAACAAAGTTAGCACAGTTTTAAAACTACCCGGCCCTGATAAACTGTAAACAAAAAATAAAACTGCTTTGATACCAATTGTTGGAGGTAAAACTGTCAAGATCAATATTTTTGCAAATGATTTTCGAAAAAAATTAACTAGACGGGCAAACGCCGAAACGAGCTCCAGATAAAACTTTTGACGTCGAACGATCAAAAATAAAACCCGTGCAACCAAAGTTAATTTAGAAAAATACCTTTTTTCGGTCAAATCTTCAACTAAATTTTTTATTCCGAGTTGAAGCTCCCGTCAGACCTTCTACTGTATTCCCTTATGCGATTCTTGAATGTAGTGTAGGTTACAATCTATCAAGAACTCGTACCAGCAAAATTTGGACAGCTTTAGTATTAAAGACAAGTTATGGAACTAGTTCAGCCTACCCGTATATTTATAGGGATAGAGCAGGAACCTGTAAAGTAATTATGAGTAAGACTTCCAGTGAAACACAGACACTCTTCAGCAGTTTTCGCAATCAAGCGAACCTCATAACAGTATCTATAATTATGAAAACCTTGCAGCAGTTTCTATAATTTTCATAAAACACTGAATTACAGTTCACAACACTAAAGAACTATAATTGTACTATGACCCATAATCTCAAGACCTTCTTGCATTGAGCTCCTGTAATTAAATGCTTAACATTTCTCCCCATGTTACGATTCCTGATACTCGCCAATTAAATTTAATTACTGACAATTTAATTTAATCGGCATGTTTAAATTTCTTAAGCTCTTCCACTTAACTTATTTGACTGCCGAATAATCAAAACCACCAGCAAGGTTTGACCCGATCAAAACTTATAAGGTTCCTTAAGGGGGGATCGTCAATCCCGATCTTTCAGGACGTGAATTTCGTCAATAATTAATATTCACCATATAAATAATAGTGTTATCCAACTCACCGGGAATATAGACCCATATAAGATCGCGCACTCTAATGAATCAAAGCAACGAATATTAAATATACGCAAATCAATAATTATTTCAGAATTAAGAGCATAAATACTATTTATAATAATCTTGGGTGTAAATTAATTTATATAGTCAGTATAAAATTAATTTTCCCAATGTATCCCGTTTAATACACACAAAGTGTACTAACACAGAGATTCAGAACAATAGACGACGCTAAATATCTGTTTCCCGTAATTAAGACAGACCAACCAAAATTCTGTACTACAATCATACAGATGGCGTGTCCATTTCCATCTAAACTGTGAATATAAAATTTATATTCTACAAGAACCTAAAATCTGATCTTTTGTGTACAAGTCGTACTCTACACATCAGATTAAATACTATACAAAATAAAGGACATCCATGCATAACATTAAGGAAATGATATACATACATTACTCATTATGATTTTCATAAAATAAAAAATTAATTTTATTAAAATAAAATTAAATACTAAAAATATGATTTTCAGTATACCAACCCTAACAGAAGGTTGTTGCCGCGAGATATTTTAGGGTTTTCACAGGTTTCTTGTTGCAGTCATGACAACAAAGTTTGCGGGTGCAAGGTTCAAAGGTTGCGGGTGCAGTTACTTGGGCCAATGAACAATTAGGTCGCAATGTTTGAAGGTTATGGCCTCAAGGTTCGAAAGATGTGATCTTGCGATTTGATTTCACGGAGTACTGGAATTGAATCATTTTTCGACGATCATTTAGAGACTTTGCGCATTATCCCACTCAGTTCTCAACATTGGACACACCCGGATAAGCTTAAGATTCGGCGGGGTCAAATTGGGGTGTCTACAATTGTCCCTATTTGACACAACTTGCGCAGCAACACGTGATGCGAGTTATGTCAAAGACCCAGAGACAACATCCATTTGGCCGAGCTGCCAATCTTAGACGACAAACACACAAGCATTCATATGATGGTGGTCGCACCCGAGCTTCCATCGAGCTGTCTACGTACCCCTTTGCAAGGGATCAGACCAAAACATAGTTCTGGGGCAAATATAAACGATGAAATATGCAAAACATGATGCAAATACTAAACATGATCAACAGATATCCTAAAGGTCGAGTCAAGACCCCAAGTAATACACACAAACAATAATTCAAATATCGAGTCAAAATCTAAGAACTCAACTAGGGATAAAATAATTACAAAGATTGAGTTAAGATCCTAAAAATTATCTTAAATGAGAGAACAACATGTATTAATAGATTGAGTCAAGGCTTAAGAATTAGGGATGAAAATAGGACAAAAAATAATTAAAAAAGTCGAGTCAAAATTTTAAAACTATTTTTATCTGGAGAAAATCACAAATTAGTTGGTTAAGTCAAGACCTAAAAATTCGATATGAATACGGGGTAAAAATAATTAAAAAGTCGAGTCAAGACTTTATAATTATTCTCATAGGGAGAAAATCATAAATTAATAAGTCAAGTCAAGACCTAAAAATTCGGGACGAGAACGAGAGAAAAAAATTAAAAAATCAAATCAAGACTTTAAAACTATTTTTAATCCCAAAAATAGCCAAACAAACACATCATAGGGGCATTAAAAATACATAAAAAGCAATCATAACATAGGTGCCTAGGAAGCAGGGCTTAGGGTGCCTAGAGAACAGAGCTTGAAAAACTTGAAATGCCTTCTGGACCTAGGGTGCCTGAGAAGCAAGGCTTGAGAAACCTAAAATGCCTTCTAGACTTAGGGTGCCTAGATCACTAAGGCTTAGGAAACCTAAGACGCCTTTTGGAATTAGGGTGCCTGAGAAGCAAGGCTTGAGAAATCTAAGACGCCTTCTAGACTTAGGGTGCCTAAGAAGCAGGGCTTGAGAGACCCAAGATGCCTTCTAGACTTAAGGTTCCTGAGACGAACTGCTTCAGAGACCTAAGACGTGTTTTGGACTTAAGGTGCCTAGGTCACTAGGGCGTGGAAATCCTAAGACGCCTTCTAGACTTAGGGTTCCTGAGAAGCAAGGCTTGAGACATAGGATGCCTAGCGCACTATGGTTTGGGAAAACTAAGACGCCTTCTAGACTTAGAGTGCTTGAGAAATAGGGCTTGAAATATAGGATACCTAGCGCACTAGGGCTTCGAAAACCTAAAACTCCTTTTGGACTTAGGGTTCTTGAGAAGCAGGCCTTGAGAAACCTAAGATGCCTTTTGGACTTAGGGTGCTTAGATCACTAGGGCTTGGGAAACCTAAGACGCCTTTCGAACTTAGGGTGCCTAGATCACTAGGGCTTGGGAATTCTAAGGCGCCTTTTGGATTTAGGGTGCTTAAGAAGTAGGGGTTAAGAAACCTAAGATGCCTTCTAGACTAAGGGTGCGTAGATTACTAGGGCTTGGGAAACCTAAGACGCTTTCTGGACTTAGGGTGCCTGAGAAGCAGAGCTTGAGAAACCTAAAACGCCTTATGGACTTAGGGTGCCTTAGGAGCAGGGATTGAAAAATAGGATACCTAGCCCATTAGAGCTTGAGAAACCTAACATGCCTTCTGGACTTAGGGTGCCTGAGAAGCAAGGCTTAAGAAACCTAAGATGCCTTCTGGACTTAGGGTGCCTGAGAAGCAGGGCTTGAGAAACCTAAGACGCCTTCTAGACTTAGGGTGCCTAGATCACTAAGGCTTGGGAAACCTAAGACACCTTCTGGACTTAGGGTGCCTAGATCACTAGGGCTTGAGAATTCTAAGATACCTTACGGACATAGGTTTCGGAGAAAATCTAAAACACCTTCTGGACTTAGGACCTAAACGCCTTATGGACTAGGGTTTTTAGACAGGGTTTACCTGGCGCAATAGGGCTTGGATCAACGAGCCATTACTGAGGGCTGCTACACAGCTTTTGGGATTCACGAGCTTATGTTTTCGCTTTTGGCCTTGAAGAGTTATGCCCCACTATAGAGAAGTTCACCACCATTCTTGATCTCGTCCCACGGGAGTTCGTGGCAATACCTTCCATGTTCGTCTCTGCGAAGAAGTAGATAATGCGTCTTTGTGGTCTGACTAACCAAGAGGTTTCTTTCTTCGTCCATGGGGATTTACTGGACACGGATTCTACCCTATCGGGGCCCTTAATGACTTCAGCTTTTAGTTGCGACGCCGTTATGTTCTGTGCATCTATCTGCTTGCCTGGTACTTTCTTCTTTCTTGTGGCATCCGGGCAAGCACTATTTTGGTGGACAATACTGAGCAAATAAGGGCAGGGAAGGACTTCGTGCCCCTAGTTTTGGATGAGACCCTGATTAATCTAAATGTTATCCACCAGGGTATAACCACGTCTTTTGCCAGTTATCCTCTGCTTCTCCAAGTAAAACTCAAATTTCTCATTTTTTCATTCTTCTTTCCTTTTGCCGATTTTTTTTTATTTTTGCCGCTCTTCACTCTTTTTTCCACTCTCTCTCTTTAGTTTTTCATATATCTCTCCTTTTGTTGATTTCTCTTGATTCTTACTTCTTTTTTCTCTTTTTAGATCTGGCTAATAGAAAAGGTAAATCTTCTGTAGAGATTAGATTTGGATGGGCACAACGTTGCTGCCTTTATCTATCGTTATTTTTACCCAATATGCACTACTGAGGCAGCTTAGAGGTAGTATCTTTCTTCGCTGATTGGAGGAAACATCACTTGACAATGCTCCTAGTAGCGGATCCCTTCTATGACTTTGACCACTATGGACCATCCAGGTGTCTAACTGATTGGTCTGCAGCTGTCCACCTTCTACTATCCACACCGGATCATGAGGCAGATTGGTCGAGGTCAGATCAGATTTCATGGCGTACATGGTCATATGTACTCATCTTTCCTTCAGGCCCCATTTCTGGCGAAGTATCAAGAGGCATGGCTATCTCGTTCACTAATGGAGATGCCAGAGCTGCCACACACTGAGTTTTTTGAGAAGTACAAGGCGTGACTGGTTCATGAAAAAGAGAGCAGAAACAAAGAAGAGGGACAAGAACAAGTAGCAAAGAGAAAGAAGATCTGAGAGATCAGTTCTGCTTTTAAGATTTTGTAGCTTTCTTCTTTATTTAGAGTTTGAAACTTGCGCGGCTGCCCTTTATTTCTAAAACCTTGTAATCGCAGCTAAAGTAAAACAAATCCCACGTTTAACTGAAAAAGGTTTCCAATTATTTAAAGTTTTTCAATTCTTGCAATTAAATGACTATTATCAAAATTTAAAAATAAATTTGCATTGATTATTACTCAAATTCAAAGATGTCTAAAACAAAGAAGATGGCCAAACTTCTTAAAAGAAGCTGCCTACGTATCCTTAGAAAAGTGGAATCAGGCCTTAACGTAGTTCAAGCTTGGTTCTCTCTCGGGTATTAAAACTCTCCTTATGTGGTGTCCTAACTCTTGCTAAGGCCACCCTTTTGGGTTTTTGGCGTTGGAGGTTGCTCTAACTTTTACTTAGGCTGCCTTTTCAATTTTCAACCCAGCGAGCTTTTATTTTATTTTATTTTTCTCTCGAGGGTAGTACTTTTTGAGCTGATCCAAGTTAATCGGAGTAGAGAACGTGTTACCATCCAAATCCATGATGATTACAGCACCGCCGGTCATGATAGTCTTGATCAGATATGACCTGGCACAATTTGGCTTGAACTTTTCCCTTGGATCAAAAACAGGAGCCCTGATTTCATTAAGAACCAAGTTACCTTCTCTCATATCCCAGGTCATGACCTTTTTTTTTGTTAAACGCTCTGGATATCCTTGTACGTGGAACAGAGTTTGTAATCTTCTTTCATTGAATAAGAGAAGCTCTTCCATCCGATTCCTATGCCATTCTTCTATGGGTTGAGCCGCATCTTATACTTCTAGATCCTTTCGAAGAATTTCTGCAACGCTATGATATGGTCATCTCGATCTTTGAACTTAACAATCATGTCACCTACATACACCTCTACTTCCTTATGTATCATGTTAGGCAACAAGGTAGTGGCAGCCCTTTGATAGGTTACCCCTACATTCTTTAAACCCAAATGACATTACACGATAGCAGTAGGTGCCCCAAGGTGAAGTGAATATCGTCTTTTCTCTATCTTCGGGGTCCATTAACATCTAATTGTACCCGAAGAAACCATCCATGACTGACAAGAGGGCATGCCTTGCTGTACTATCCACTAAGAAGTTAATATACGGCAGTGGGAAGTCGTCTTTGGGACTTGCCTTGTTGAGATCCAAAAAATCCACACCAACTCTGATACCTTCATCCTTCTTCAAGACCGGTACAATATTCGCCACCTATTTCGAATACTCGGCTACCATAAGGAATCCAACATTGATCTGTTTGGTGACTTCTTCCTTGATTATCAGAGCCCATTCTGGTCGTATTCTTGTCAACTTTTACTTGATCGATTTGGCATCGGGATACAAAGGGATATGGTGCTAGACGATTTCGAGATCAATACCAGGCATATCCTCGTATGACCATGCA
This sequence comes from Heliamphora pulchella, assembly GCA_032270985.1. Lineage (NCBI taxonomy): Eukaryota > Viridiplantae > Streptophyta > Magnoliopsida > Ericales > Sarraceniaceae > Heliamphora > Heliamphora pulchella. Next base: position 7,565 of record JAULJZ010047481.1, read on the forward strand.
AAAACATCTTTGAATTCCTTCAATAAAGTTATTAATTGTTCACGTTCAACTGAAAATAAAGAACCATTTTGGACAATTTATGGGTTAATTTCATTACCCTGATTTATTGACAAAATTTATTCAGTTATAGGTTGAGTACGCATTTCTTCTTCTCTTTTTATTAAAACTTTTAATTCTTCGGGGAATCTCCTTCGAATTCAAAATCATCAGAAAGTGTACAAAATAAATCAGGCAAAGCAGAATAATCAGAACTTTCATTTATTTCATTAATATCAAAGAGAGCAAGGATTACCAAATCAAAAGCAAAAGTAGGAGGTGCACAAGCAGACGTGCTCTCGGACTCGACATCTAACTAATCAGAATAAAGCAAAATTTTACAATATTCTGACTCTAACTCGAGACTTGATTTATGCAAATTACAAAAATCTAAAAGCTAGCTGTGACATTGGGTTTAGATGGAGGTGGGATGACTTTATTGTTAATGAGATCCTGAATTTCATGGTGGAGTCTCAAACAGTTGTCGGTTGGGAGTTCGTGGCTCTGATGGTATGAGCAGTATTGGGAAGGATCATAGCGTGGCGGTAAAGGGTTAGAAAGCGACATTGGATCAAGAACCTTTATCAGCCCTTTCTCGACAAGTCAATTCAGGGCCGTGGTCAGAGAGATATTAAGGGGAGTGAAAACTCTCATTAGCATTTTCGGCTACGATGGCTGGTTGTTTCTGGGAGAAGGTGATGAAGGTGAATAATTCAATCGATCTGATTAGGGATTTAGCAAATTCACTTCGTTAGAGCGAAATGTGGGGTTAGTGGAAGAGGTGGGATGGTTTTAGTTGTTGGATGGGTAAGGTCTTCTCAGCTTTTGGCTCGGCTTGGCCTTATCGATATCACCAAACTGGATTGCATCATCTATCTGAGCCCCGGCACGAAACAACTGTTCGAATGTGAAGAGCGACTGTGTGATCAGATAACGCTTCAATGGGGACTGAAGATTCTTGACTACAATCCTCACCTATTCCTTTTATGTTGGTGGGTTTATCATTTTAATCACTTTTCCCTTCCACCTGGTCAGAAAGTTCACAAATGACTCTCTGCTTTCTTGACGAGTGGTCTCTAGCTCCCGAGTGGTTACATCTAACTGGACGTTGTAACTGTATTGACTGATGAAGGCGATGGCAATGTCTTCTTATGTTCTAGTTTTGGCGACATCCAAAGAAATGAGCCATTTCTGAGCTGCCCCAAAGAGTGACTGGTGAAACAACTGAGCCTTCAATTGGTCATCGATACCCATGGGAGTAAGGGTACCAACATACATTCTCAAATGTAACCGGGGGTCTCCGGTCCCGTCGAACTTCTCTATATCTTGCATCTTAAACTTTTCTAGCAGCTTGGTGCCTGGAATCAAACATAGTCCCCCCACATCTAACATGTATTCTTTGACCCCTTTAACCTTCCTTAGAACCTTCTCCATCTTCTCAATCTTATCCACCAGCATGGATTCATTGGATTGAGCAGTATTTTTTTTCTCCACCACAACTTGACGGGGTATGTGAGGCGGTGCAACAACTTGTTGTCCATCATAACCCAGATTATCATTTCAAAAATCTTCGTTCTCGTTTGAATCATCTTGATGCTCGTTTACCCCTGGCAAGCGAGCCTGAATTGCCCAAATCTGGGCCTGACACTGGTTCTGAACCTGCGTCTGCTATTCAATCGCCCTCTGTATCTCAGTAATTGCCCTCATCGGGGATGCCAAATTCACTTCATTTTTTGTCATTTTTAACAGTTCTATGATCTATTCAGATACTCTGTAAAGTCTTCCTATAGTCGACCTGACCCAAATGCGTATAGGATGTAACTCTTTTAACTCAATGATTTGTAACTGATGAAAACCTGTGACCCGAAGAGGAGGGGAGAAGCAAGCATCAGAAGCTTCTTAGACAGAACACCAACGAAGATAGCAAACCTTCTAAGCACGGCATGACAAGTTGTGCGCAGCTAAAACCTCAAAAGGGAATCTCGAAAGCCCAACTAACATTATACAAGGAAAAGCCCTGGGAAAGCAGCTAAACAAAGATTCTAAGGAAGAAAATCAAACAAAACTCTGAGGGAAAAACTAATCTAAACCAAACAAGACCCTAAGCCAAAACCCGGACAGGGGCCCGGGCAAAAAGAGCTAATCTAAACCAAACAAAGGATCTAAACCAAAACCCGAGGAGAGCATCGGGAGGAGAACTATTCTAACCCAACGAAGGTTCTAAAGAAAGCTCAGAAACCTAGGCAGAGCCCTTGGAGGAAGACAAACCTAAGCGAAACCAAGCGTGCTAAATCGACAGCCCAAATAAAGCCCCGAGAGAGGGAAAGCTATCCTAAACCAACAAATGGTGCTAAACCAAGATCCCAAGTAAAGCCCTAGGAAGAAGGTCAAGATCCTAATACAGACAAAGGTTAAAACTAAGACTCGGGTAGGAACCCGAGAAGGAAACTATCCTAAATCGGAGAAAGGTCTAAAGAAAACCCAGGCAGAACCCCGAAAGGGAAACTATCCTAAACCAAACAACCAAGCAAATGTCTTAAACAAATAAAAACAAAACATCCAATTAAATAAAAAAACGCATAATCCTACTGGTTTAGTACCTAATAGGGGTTCTAACCTACTATATGCAGAAAAGGCCAGTTTAGTCAACACTCTGGGTACCTTCTGAACAGAGTCAAGAATATATCTTCCATGCCTGGTGTGATGCAGTACATGGTCTAACGATACACAATAACTCTTTTACCACACCTAAAGGAGCGTGTGGCTAGAAGGCTTGCCCGCCTCTCCGACATAGCCCCGAGAGAGTAAACTGACCGAGTACTGGGTCGATAAAGCAGGGGGCTAAGAACGGTGAAAATGTCTGTGAGCATGCAAATGAGAAAGTCAAATTAAGAACCGATGATGTTTTCAAGTCTAACTCTCTTATTTGATTTTGTAAACCTATCCCCAGCAAAGTCGCCAGAAAATACTATGGCGCCGAAATTTAGGATTTGATTCAAAAATAGGGAATTCAAGATTTATGTTGAAAATATTTTAACACCTTGAAAACCAAAAGATTTTGAAAACTCTTTTTTTTTTAAATGGAGTCGCCACTTCATTTTTTGAAAAAAACTAAGAAAAACAAAAAAAAATGAGCCACTAATCATTAAAACGTTTAACCAGAGAAAATAAGGGTTTGGGGGCTAAGGAACAAATCGAAAAAAATGTTAAGCACCCCGTTCGCCCAACCATGAGGTTGGCCTCTACTAATCATCATTGATTCTTTAATTATATTTCTCTAATGCATGCAAATACAGAAAATAGGGACAAAGAGAAAACACATGAAATCAAATAAGAAAATAGCATAGCATAGGTATTTAGAACACCAAACAAAGCATAAAAAGTAATCCTAAGTCCTAAGGCATGCAAATTCTAACTAAATGATATATGGTGCTAACCGCATGTGATAAGATAGAATTACTATCACATAACTAACAAATCTTAATCATACTAAAACATAACACTGACAATACATGATAAACATAATATGAGTTTAAATAAAAGAGAAATGAACCCTAAGATTTTTTAAGCCTTAATCATGCTGGAAATACACCACATATTGCATACTGGAGGTCACATATTATCCACATAATACTAAAATAGCAAAAATAGGCTACTAGAACAGCACAAAGGTTGCGCCCGTAGCATTTGGATGTTGCAATCGCAAGGTAAAATGGGGCAAAGGTTGCGGGCGCGGGATCAATGCCGTGACTGCGAATATGTGAGTGTTAGAACATGGCGGGCGCAACATTGATTGTTGCGCCCGCAAGGAATGTAAGCATTGTTTTACTGAATTTTGATAAACAGTGTGTAGGGTGCTAACATGCGATATGTGGGGGTCAAATATGAGACACAATCGAA
>JAULJZ010047492.1:0-14200 GCA_032270985.1 Heliamphora pulchella
GGTCACGGGGGACAATTGGCCCAGCTGAAATTTAAAAATCCCTAATTTGTTTGTAAGATTTTATTTTATTTTGTCAAACAACCCCGCCCCCCCCCCCCACCCCCCCAACAATTTGATTTTGCCTCAATCAATTATCCACTATTGATTAATTTTGCTTCATTATTTTAGTAGATATCTTTTCAGTAGACTCCTTTTTCAATTTGCAAAAACCATGTCTACTTTTGTATCCATCTAAGTTTCAGGACACTTCTAATTCATTTGGTAGTATTCTTTATATTTCTCTATTCCTATATTTAGTTTTTTGTTAATTTTTTTAGTAAAATTAATTTAAGGTGCAGATAATGTGAGGTTATTTGGATTGTTTTAATTATCTATCAAAAAAGTTGTATTATTTTGCCCCCACTTAAAAGAAGGTCCGGCTCCGCCCCTGCATCAGGAGTAATAAAATCAGTGTACTACTTACCAAACCCATCACAGATTAAAAACAAATAAACATGAGCACGTGCGCCCAGCTGACCTTGGAAAAGAACACTAATTTGCACCTACATTTGTCTATTTTGAATTTTTTTTAAAGGTTTTTATGTAGTAATTTTTTCATCTGAGAGAAAATCAAATCTTCATAGGAATAGTTAAACCTTTTTGTATATGAAAATTCAACTTTGGGATAGTTTTTTTAAGGCTTCTTTTCCATTTATTTTGGCATCAATTTTATTCATCTTAACAACCCACCCACCCACCCCCCCGGCGGAACATCACAACTCCTGTTTCTGTCCCTATTCCGTACTGCGGATTCTTATTCTTTTGCTTGCTGGAACATAGAGTAGAAGGGAAAAAAAAATAGTAAAGTCATTTAGGTTGAACCTAGACCTCTAATTAAACACCAAGTGTTTGAGATAATATTAACTTCCTACCTATAGTTACATAATCACTTATATGGGCATCTGACACAAATGTGCAAGCAAAATAGGAGATTTGGTTACAAGATTACTACCAACAACTAGAATTTTCTAAGGATTTGGTCTTCTCAACCATCGACACTTAAAATCTGTACAAAATTGGACCACTACATATTATCCATTTATTTTACAAAGAAGAAAATAACAATGCATAAAAATTAAAATTAAAATTAAATTAAATAAAGCAAGTAAACAATTCCCTCCCCCTTAAATCGACCCTTGTCCTCGAGGGCATGATAAAATGCTGTAGCAAAGATCAAGTAATTGGTGGGTTACTTGTATATAGTCTCCCACCCCTCTCTAAATCCATGACTATGTCCCCATCTTCCTCCTCACAAAGTATGTTTCAGTGACAAAATGATTTTTGCAGCAATGGTTGGGGTAGAATTTTTCATTACAGTTGTAACACAATCCCTTATCTCTTCGTTCTTGTAACTCTACAGCAAATAACTTCTTCACTGGTAGTATTGTCCATTGTAGGCTATATCACCTTGGTCCTCGATGTTATGGCTTTACCAAGGGATACATCCCATGCCTCATACAAACGTGAAATGAGCCAAGCTAATTGCAACCGACAATTCCGCTTTGATGTTATCTTTTAATCCGCTAATGAAACAACAGACTTAGTAGCTATGAAACATAGGTACTTAAAAACAGATGTACCCGTACCGGGTACATATTGGGTACTAGTACTTATCATGGTACTTTGGCATACGTACAGAATGCAAAACTCGTACCTACATTTTTTGTCTTTGTTTTGTTGTACCTAAGAAACACCTAGTAAATTCTCAAGTAATACTCTACCAAAATAATACTTACTTTCATACATATATGAATAGCTCCATAATACTTTTTTCTATACTTATTGTACTCTCGAATTTAAGCTTTGGTTTGGATGTTATATGCTTATTTAATATAATGACATCTATCTCTAGTTGTACCTTACTTTTGTTAATAAATGTAATTTGAACCTAAATCATTAAACTAATTTGGGTATTTTGGTTTTTCAATCCTTACATACAATATATTACTCCAAATTTATAAAAATTATTTTGTTACAGGAGTACCCTAGTCGTACCCATACGCCATACCATACTTTTTTTAGGTATTTACATATCAACGTATTCGTATCATAGTAATACCTGCACCTGTACCTACATGTGCTTCATAGCTTGTCAGTTTCTGGAAGGTATCCCACCTTTAGATGATAACTTCTCAAATTGGGGCTGATAATAACATAAAGATTCAATTTGTTGCAACTTGATTAACTCTCCAAAAAAATCTTGGAATTGAGAACAACCATATCGAGCATGTAGGCCATCACAAAATTCTTTGCAAAGATATCACAACACCGTTTGCTTTCAAGAGTTGGTATCATAGTTGAGTGTCTCCTTCTAAATGAAAGCATGCAAGAGACACGAGATCTTCCATCAGTGTTTGATGGAATTGCAAAAATTATTCCACCCTACAAATCCAACTCTTTGTATCTTCATCGCCAATAAAGTGAGGAAAATTGAATTTTACAAATTTAGGAGCGTACAATTGTTATGTTCCATTTTGATGAATCCTGAAATTATTGTCAAGTCGTAAATCACGAATTTCGAGTGGAGCCTTCGAGCTCTCTTCTTGCCCGTAACCAAGATTAGCCAGCGGCGTAGTGGGTTGTGAATTTGGCTTAATAGCTCGGTAAGCTTCTATATAACTTGTTCACCAGTGGTTAGACGTCCCATTTCAATTTCTAATTTCTCTACTTTTTGATCCATGCCCTTGCTCTGTACCACAATGGTACATACTCCAAATTATTCTTCATTTACTTATAGGAACCTATTGTGAGTGTAAGGAAAGAAAAGCAAGTGTAAAGTAAACTGAGGAATCTAGATTTCTAATTAACATCAACTATTTTTGATAATTAACTTCTGAACTTTATTGGTGGTGTTTGGAATTACTGAAACTAGCAATTTATAAATTATAACTTGTAACAGAAATTGTGAATGCTTGATAAAAATTATAGCTTGTAGCTGAAATAGAAGAAAAAAATAATTATAACTTGTAACCGAAGTTGTGAGTATTTGGAATAAATTATAATTTGTAATTAAAATTAGTAGCAGAAATCTAAAAGCTAATAGTACTAGCTTTGTCAAACACGTCCATACACATAATGCCTTAATCTTAAATAGGCATCTGATACAAATGTGCCAGCAAAAGATTTGATTACAAAATTACTACCAGCAACTTGCACTTCCTAAAAACTCGGTCTTTTCAACCACATACACTGAAAATTCCTACAAAATAGCACCACCATAGATTATCCATTTATTTTACAAAGAAAAAAATTAAATTAAATAAAGAACGTAACAAAAGATAGAAACAAGAATGTTAGGGTTTTGACCTCTTTCATGTTTGGCAAGTTTGTGACCAAACATAATTTTTGATCCAATTTTTTTTTATTCTCTCTAAATTCTCTATTCATGATACTTGCTCTTAGAGGATGGGTTTACTTTGTTTTAGAAAAAAAAATTGACACAAAAGGAGAAGTACCGATCGAGCGGTGACAAGACTGATTGAGTGGTAACAAGACCAATCGATCGGTCTGCAACATTACGGCAGGAGTGTATTGGCTGCTTGATCAAGAGATCGATTGTGATCAATCAATGATTGATCGGTAATCAGACCGATTGATCGGTCGATCTATAAAGATACTGCAAACAATTGAAAACCACTTGATGAACTAATTGATACAGATTGATCACCGATCGATCGGTGGCCAGACCGATCGATCGTTCTGCTTCACAAAGGTCCTTTTAATTCTGATAGGTTTAGGGCAACAACCATATTTTCAAGGTGCACATTATCCACAGAAGTCTCTGCTTAGAAGGGAGGCGTTCATGCATCTTTTTCTACCCATCGTTTGATGATCCAATAGCGTGTGAGCCATTCAAGAAGATCATCAAACTGCTGATTCACAACCTTCTCATTTGTTCCTGGTAGATCCTGGGTGAATTCTCAAGATTCAAAGTCCGAGATAGATTCCATCGACAAACAAGTAAGGTTTGGTGTACGTGGATTCGGCAAGAATAAGTTACATTCGTAATTGTGGATTCAACTCGTTAATGGTGCTTGTTTCTTTTACCAGTTGTGGTCAAGTGGTTTTTCTCCCTGTATTTTGGGGCTTTCCACGTTAAAATCCGTGTGCCTTTTGCTTTTGGTTTCTATTGCTTGTGTGGTTGCTGTTCATAAATTAATTAGTGCAAATCAATACTTTAAAAGGGTCTTTCAAAGAATAAACAAAATTAGAGCAAGGGCATGGATTAAGTAGTGGAAATGGAAAATTGAAGTTGGATCTCTAATCATTGGCAAGCAAAAATTTATGGAAAATCTTATTGAGCAATTCGATAAGCTTAATTCACAATCCACTGACTGCCGACTAGTCTTGGTCACGAGAAAGGAGAGGGCTCAAAGGCTCCACTCTAGATTCGCGATGAACAGCCTGACAACAATAGAAGGACTCATCATAATGGAACACAACAATCATATCCTCTAAAGTTTGTGAAACTCGATTTTCCTCGCTTTGACGGCGACAAAGATACAACAAGTTGGATTTGTAGGATAGAACAATTTTTTCAATTCCATAAAACACCAGATGAAAATCTCTTGCATGCTTTCATTTAGAAAGAGACACTTAGCTATTGTACCAACTCTTGAAACAAGATGGGGGCGCGATGTCCAGGAAATAGTTTTGTCATAGTCTACACGCTCGTTATGGTCCTCCTCAATTCTAAGATTTTTTCAAAGAGTTAACAAATTTACAACAAATCGAATTTATATCAAATTGTCAGACCTAATTCAAGAAGTTATTATCAAAGGCGAGATACCTACCTCAAAACCGCAAGTCAGTTGGTTCACTGGCGTATTAAAAGATAACATCAAATCAGATGTCTTCGCTAGAAGACTAATATCATTGTATATAGCAATTAGATGGGCTCATTTGTATGAACTAAGGGATGTATCCCTTGGTAAAGCCATCACATCTTAGGATCAGCTGCAATTAGCTTGGCTCGTTTGTACGAGGCAAGGGATGTATCTCTTGGTAAAGCCATCACATCTGAGGACCAAGATGATAGACTACAACAATCAATGCAAATAATTAAGAAGTTATCTGCAATGGAGTTACAAGAATGAAGAGAGAAGGGACTGTGTTACAACTTACAATTGCAATGAAGAATTCTAGCATCACCATCACTACAAAAAGCTTTTTGTCATCAAAGCATGCCTCAAGGAAGAGAATGATGACGTAATTATAGATCTAGAGAAGTGGTGAAGGATTCAATACAAGTAACCCACCAATTACTTAGGGCCCGATTGGTAATTAACTTAAAATTTAGTTTTTTTGCATTTTTGCGTTTTTAGCTTAAAAAAAACTATATTGAGTTCAAAGTAAGTTGTTTAGTAACTAAGTTTTTAAGTTAGCTTTTTTTAAGTTGGTTGTTTGGGTAAAAAATTAATTTTTTGCTTTTTGTTCAAAGTTAATATTTTTACCATTTTATATATTTGATATTAATAATTATATTTAGTTGATAGTGGTATAAATAAGTTACAAATAAGGGGTATTATTGTATTTTAAAAGTAGTGCGAGTTTGATTTGAATATTCTGAGAGTTGTGTTTTGATTTGACTTCTTGAATTTTTAGCTTTTTTATTTTTTTACCAAACAGATAAGGTTGGCTCTTTTGCGTTTTTAGTCAAAAAGCTAAAAAAGCCAAGTTGCCAATCAGAGCCTTAGTCTTCTTGACAGCAACTTATCATGCCTCTGAGGACAAGGGCCGATTTTTAAGGGGATTGTTTCGTCCTTCATTTAATTTTAATCTTTATGGATTGATATTTTTCTTATTTATAAAATAAATGAATAATCTGTATTGGTCCCACTTTGTAAGGATTTTAAGTGTAGGTGGTTGAGAAGACCAAACCATAGAAAGTGGTAGTTAACAAGTTGTTGATAGTGATCTTATAACCAAATCTCCTTCTACTTGCTGGCACATTTGTAGCAAATGCCTATATAAGATAAGGTATTGTGTGAATAAAGGTAGGAAGCTAATATTAACTCCAATACTTGGTGTTTAACTAGATGTCTTGGTTCCTCAGTCAACCTTAATCATTTTACTCTTGTTTTTTCCTTTCACTCACACAATGCGTTCAAGCAAGCAAAAGAAGAATAATCCGCAGTACGGACCAATGTGGTACGTATAGGCTGGATTAAGGAAACTTGTTAAATTGTCGAATACTGATAAATGTGAAGCCATCAAAAGGGAAATGACAACTATTACGTCGGTGTAGATAGAATGGGTCATCGGAATGTCGGTTGCGGAGCATAGTGGTACGCTACGATTATATTCCACACGATTAAAATAAGGGGCTCTCCATGTGTACATAAACCACTTGGGCACCTTTCGCTTGTAAATGGGTTTTCAAGGGTGATTTCTACCCAAGGTTTGTAACATTTGGTATCAAACACAGCCTCTTTGAGTATGTGAACGAATCAGTTGTTCTATGGTCTTAATGACAGAGAGGGCAACCTATAGGCTAACTTAAGACAACTTGTTAAATTATCGAATACTAATAGATGAGTCAAGTCGTTAAAAGGAAAAGGGCTACCATTAGGTCAGTATCGACAATTTGCTAAGTAATCGATAAAATGGGCTTCCATTCTTTCTTGCATACGTTCTCAACTGCCAAGAAATCAAGGAGTTCCAACGATTGCATGGAATAATTAAAGGAACCTCGTTATCCAATTACCATTACAAACTAACTAGTTCAATACTTTTTACAAAAATTAGTCTTAAACCCTTAAAGTAGCGGTGATTTTATTTTTCATCCACCAACAAAATTTTTAACGCGCGATGTTCAATTGGACCCTAAAACAGATAAATTTATCTGTACATTTTCAAAATATGTATAAAGCACATAGATAAATTTATCTATTTTGCATAAATAAGTATACAGATAAATTTATCTGTCTGCTTATTTATACAAAACAGATAAATTTATCTGTATACTTGATACATATTTTGAAAATGCACAGATAAATTTATCTGTATAAACAATACAGATAAAATAAGACGACAAATAAATTTATCTGTATGCATTACATATAAATTTATCTGTGCCGTAGACGATTGGACCTTGCGCGTTAAAACATATTTTTTTTGACCTTTGGCTGAAAGTCCCTACTTTTTAATGACTAACAAAATGAATTTAAAATTGGCTTTCGCCAAATAAAGATCTTCTCACATCCTTTGCCATTCCAATGAAAGAAACTAAGTGGGGTTCCATAAGGCCAACCAGGCAACCACAGTTACATAATCTTTGCAATTTAAAGCTTTCCCAACCAGGAGCACACATATTTCATTATTGCATCTTTACAATTTTAACTTTCAAATGCAAGCAATGTCTTCAATGCCTCTTCACAAAAGATGGTGGCCCAATTACCAGGCTAGCTTTTGCTAGGGAAAAAGTATGTAAGGAAAAAGTACTCCCAAAATCAAGCAGACCAATGAATCTTGAGGGGCATTTTGTCATCACATCCTTCTCTTTTAACCCCAAACTGATGAACTAAGTGATTCTTCAATCCCAGATGCAACTTTACATTTGCCTCAAATGATGCTAATCATATTTGCCTCAAATGATGCTAATCATATTTGCTAAAATAGAAATCCACTAATTAGGCGCTGACAATTTGCACTCCCAGGAACTCCTTTTTTCCACAGGAAGAAGGAGATGCTTTAAACTCAGACTTCGATTTTGACTCTTGAAACCCCCAGCTTTACGATTGAAATAAATCTTGCACTTTTGTAATTGCTCTCCTTTGTGAGTTCATAAAATTCATACAACAACCAAAATAATTGGTCTTCTGGGCCTGCCCCAGCGTTAACACATCATATCCTTAGTCATACAACACTACATCTTCACATTCAATTTTCCAATGATTCATATACAACAATCTCTAGCAAATTTCCATCCCAAACTATTGTCCATTGTACAGCTTTTGGAAAACTCAAAACACATCCAAGATCATGGTAGCCCCGACGAACTCTCCATTATGATAGTTGCGTTCTTTTATCTTCAGTACCCAATTAATAAGTTGAGACACTTCAGTCATATTCTAAAGCAATTTTTTTTTTTTCATTTGCGCCAGAAGTTGAAGATTTGTACAATCAACCATTATCTTGACACCTCATATTATGTTTGCTAGCTGCAGCCTCAATGGCAAAGAATTATAGTGCAGCAGAGTACCTTAAAGGAAATGTTATGACAGACATATTCAGCTTGAAAAGTATTGCAATTCAAACAACTTTCAAAATCACTGTGACAAAATGTTAATATGCTAGCAATTTGTACTGTATACCATTAGATTTTTTAGTTATGAATTTTTTTTTTATCATTCTATGCATTTTTAGGAATAGTTCATTTGAACAGTTTACTATGTCCTTGTGGTTTTAGTATAGAAGTAATTCCTAATTTGGTCAGCATCTTTAAATAAGTTATATGAGGTTGAAATCTTTTATGCATAGCTCTTAGAGGGTAGGTGTATTTAAATTATTACTAGAAAATTAGAATCATGTGAGAACGATCACAATAACCATAATTCACACATTAACCATGCAACCTTATCCATGCTAATACAAGCATATTGCTAGAATTAAGAAATAACCATCTTATTATTCAATTTTTTAATTGCTTTGCATGGGTGACAAACACATTTGGAAAAGTAGAACAGGGAATTACTTTTCAACTATTAACTAATTTGACTTCAAAATAGCGTTGGCACAAAGTAGATGAGGTTGCATTCTATAAGATGAAGGCCAATTTTTGCAGCCAAATTCATGCCAAAGAGAACTCTAGGAAGCAGGTTTAATAATGATATGTCCAGAAGCACAAAAAAAAAAAAAAGAGGAAGAAGCAGCAGGCAAAAGGTTGCATGGTTAATGTGTGAAAAAGCACCATTCCAGTGTAAAAAAGTGAGTCGGCATCTTACTTTAGTATATGATTGGTTGCAAGACAAACTTGATTGTCGTAGTGAGATCACTGCTGCAATGAATTAGATAAATCTAATAGAATGCTCACAATACTAGAGTGTTTAGCCAGAATATTCCCTGTGACATTTTTTTGGGTCCTCCATGTGGGTCCCATTGAATTTGTCTCAAAGAGATGCAAACAGATGCCAAATCTTTAGTTCTTCAAGGTGTAGAAATGGAATAGTGGTAGGCTGTCGTTTCTATCACGTGAATTAAGCAGCCACAAGGAAATAATGCAATACGCCAACCCATTCGGAAGGGTTTCTTCATGCTGTTTTCTCTGGACAAAAATTGTTGGCTAGTTTTTTATTCCTTCCTTAACCGCCTCTCATGCATTATAAAGGGGTGGAAGGATTGGGACTGTAGGCGCTGAGGGGCAGTGACAAGAGATTGAGAAAATGAGAAAATAGTATAAATGCAAGGCGTAAGAAAAAATACCGCGATCGGACGACGGAGCTCTGGCTCAATTACACCAGAGTGAGCGAGGGCCTCAACTACCCTTGAACAAGGAGACCGGATAGGGGTGTGAATTTTGAGTGTTTTTCCTTCTCACATTTGTAAGCTCTATTATATCATAGCAAAATTATCTCTCTTCCATGGATGTAGGCTTTTGGGCCGAACGACATAAATTTGGTGTTTTCTCTTTTTTTCTTTTGGGTGTGTATGTTCATATTATTATTTATGAGTGCTTTTGCTAGCATGATGGGATGTGATAAAATCTCAATAAGTGGTATCAAAGATTTTTCCAATCCAATGGTACAAACATGTGTGGATTACGGTAACATTGATAGATAGACAACGGGGTTTTGTGAATTGTGTCCTGAATTAGGCACAGCTTTTGTTAATTTTCTTATTTGCATTTCTAATCGAAGCAGTGTATCTATGCATCTAAATACTTATTATGTCTGTGATGCATTTAAGGTGTTGGTAGTGTACAAATACATACCCCGCTTTCGGGTCCTATTGAGGGCAGCACATTCTCCTTCTAGCAAGGAAGATTTGAAATTCCAACGACATAGAACCTACGGGCGGGGCATTTTGTAGCCCTAACATTCATGGTTATATTTCATGCCTGCCTTTATCCAGCTCAGCTTCCCCATATTGCCAAAATGCTACATTTCACTGGAAAAGCACAGGCACTGGCACTAATAAAAGAGAAGCGTGAATCGTGATAAAATGGATCGAATCGTTTTGTTTGTTAAAACGCCTTAATCTTGTACCAGAATGCTCAAAGGTTAAAGAAATTTATCGTCTTTTTGTTCTAGAAAAACTCAAGCAATCAACTCGCAGATACACAGAGCAAGGTGATCAAAAACGAATTAAAGATTCAAGAAAGTACCTGAAGTTTATGCAATTCGTGGGACATTGATTTATAGGCATCCAAAAGGAGCTCATTCTGCTTCTCCAAGTGCCTGTACATAACATTAATCAAATCAAAACCTCTCGTTCATTAGGCAATGAATTGATATCTTTGAAGGTAGAAAAGTCTGAATAGGATTTTACCTTAAGATCTCTCCAGTGTATTTAGGATCCATTCTATTAAACCAGGTCTTAATCTTGACGAGTATAAGAAAACAACCCTAGCCCCCAAACGTGAAAAAGGTGCCAACACACTTGCATAGCAACTGAATCTTCGAAGAGTTGGAGCAATGTACGTAAGGGAAAGTTTTGAACTTAGATATCATCATATCTATCTATATTATTATATATAAAATAAAATGTTGTAATTAACGTTAAAGATATTTTAGAGTTTGTAATTTTCAAAATATTTAAAAATATGTGTCAAAATATGATTGGATAATAATCATTTCATCTGGAATGTGATTTATTAATTATAAAATTCATCTAATTTGTTGATTTATTAGTAATAACCTTTATTTATAAAAAATTTGAATTCAGGTCCCAGTTGGGATACGTGTTTAAAATAAGTTCTCATTTAAGATTAATAATTAACCATAATTTTTTTTTTATTTGTTTTTCTATAAATTTCACAATTAAAACTGCACAAAGAATCACTTTAAAATGAAGGTCAAATAAGTTATTCTAACCAAAAAAAGCAAATACAAACACTTTAATTCTTATGTTCTTTTTCTTTTTTAATTTTTGTTTCTATGCATGACACTATAATAGTTCACTTCCAGATGCCAACTAAATTTCTTTAATTATATATAAATTACCAAAAAATATGTTTATACTTGAAAACAATATTATTTTTGAATTTATTATTATTTTTAAAAATATAAATAACTGCAAAACTATGGAACGTGATAATCAATAGAATTTTTTTAAATCATTTTAATTTTAGAAATTAATTAATTAGATAAGTTAGTTAATTGAATTTTTAATAATATTTTTAAGTTTACCATACATAAAACAATAACGGAATGAGTTAGCGAATACTATATTCTTAAAATTTAAACTAAGGAATAAAATAATTAATTCTTTTAATTTGAGGATATGGAGATTTCAAAAAAAATAGTTAAATAAAATCCAGATAAATTCGTTAAGAAAAAAATTGTGTTGTTAAAAAAATTAAATTTCCAATTATTTGTGCACATTAGCATATGCTCATTTTTTATTTATTAAGATTTATTATCAATTTTTATTTATCACTCCTCATATTTTTTCAATTTTAGTCATCGGTTTCTATTTATAATGTTTGATATTATTAAATTGATTTATATTATATTGTAACGGATACAATTACTCATTTAACCTTAAGCTATAAAAATTAATCCCTTTTTCGTTGAAAAAAACATAATGTTTTAACACAATTAATGGTACTTTAAAGCTAAATTATTTTTAAAATATATTTATTTATAAAATTTATTTAAAGCTAAATTAATTTTGTACTTTTTACAAAATAAAATTAATTATAACATTATAATAAAGAATTACAATTACTCTAAGCATTTTTATTTTGATAATTTAACATACATTTATAATTTTGTAAGTTTGACAATACATGGAATAACTATTTTAACAACTATCGAGTTATAAATTTTATCATGTATTTTAAGTTGAACTAGTAACAAGTTAAGGAATCTTTTATATTTATTTAGCAAAGAGCCAAAAACTTAGTTTATTACTAACAAATTATAATAAATAAAATTTAAGATTTTCAACTTATTTTGGTGCTATAAAAACTTAAATAATATATTTTTGTATTTCTTATTTTTATTTTGTGCATAGAGTTGATTGCTAGTTTTAAAAATATTTAAAATATGTATGAAAATAAGATTGGATAATAATTATTTGATTTAGAATGTGATTTATTGATTATAAAGTTAATCTAATCTATTGACTTATTAGTGATAAAGTTTATTTATAGGAACTTTGGGATCAGGTTCAATTTAAGAAACTTGTTTAGGAATAAGTTACTACTTAATATTAATGTTCTATTAATTTTTGTACTTTATTTTTATACCGAAATTATCCTAAAGTGATTGTTACTGGCACATGATTTCAAGAATCCAAAAGGAAAAATAATTCCAAAATCAAAACCCTAAGAAGTTCGACGATTTCTTTGTATATCACCATTTCGAAAAGTCTACAAGATCAATTATATTACTTTTGGTTGTTTCAAAATATGAAGACAAGGGATAACAATACCACATGCAAATCCTAGAAATTCTACTAGTATAAACCCCAGCATATCAAGGAATATGATACATTCGCAAATGATCTTTCCTCTAAACTATTGGTTTGATTTCACGTGTCTTTAGAAACCAAACGTTTTATATGTCTAGACAGATATAACTTTCTTGAAGAAATTAGTGTTTTGCCTATGAGTACTAATATTTGACTTTTTCTAGAGGAAAATGTAATTTTCTTGAAGAAATTAGTATTACTTGTGTGTACCAACATTTGACACTTTATATTTAATTTTCATACATCCCCTAATTTCTAAATGTCATATTTTTTATAAAAGTAATGAGACATTTCTAATCAAAATGTATCATCTATAAATAAGACTGATATCAAAATGTATCATTTTTCGTAAAAAAATACACATTTCGTTAGTAAATAGCAACTTGTACAAGGTCGTGGGAAGGGTTGTTGTAAGTAGAACTGCCATAAACACTAAACAAGCAGTTCAAGATGATGATATATGCAGGTAAAGCGTGTGGATAAACATGATGAACAAAGGTTGCAGAAAACACACAAAACATCCACAAGGGTATGCAAAAACAATGAAACCATACATGTGCGCATGCAAATTGATCGGAGAGTGTGCAGAATTCTGACCAGACTTGATGACAACAGTTGTCAGATGTTTAGATAAAAGCTCTAGGAAAAAACACTGAAACGATTGACGTAATGAGAAGATGTATATCTCAGTAGAAGCAAGTCTCATTTGCTCCTAATTTGATTTGTGGTGGTGACCTCTCTAGTATTGTGCACAAAGTAAGAGGGATAAAGCCACAGTGACCGACGAATAAGTGAGATTTGTTGAGCACCTAGTTAAGGGGTGCAAATACCTCGGTGTAGAGGTGTAAGCCATGCAAGTTGGTGTATAGAAGGTGAAATCTTTACAATAAGAAAGTACGAATCATACCTAACAAAGTATGGCAAATTGATGACTAACAACATTGGATGCAGGCATTACAAATATCCCTTCATATGGGCGGAGGGGCACCGCCTACATGGGGCAGCCACCATTTGTGATGAAATTATTAAAGCCATTAAAGAAGACCAATCTAGCTACTACCAAAAAACTTTAGGACAGTAAGCTCCAATTGAAATTGTGGAACTAGATGCCATGGGTTCACACTTCCTTTAAAGGTGGACTTGGCCTATAAAAGGTTTTGGTGATCTTCAGAGTGCATAAGTTGTGTGAGTGCTAGAAGTGAGAGTTGAGATACAAAGAGAGTGTTAAGTGGTGGAGATCTAGTGGGTTTTTCTCTCCTCCTTTTTGTAAAATTCATTTCCTTGTATAGTGAACTAGATGCCATGGGTTCACACTTTCTTTAAAGCTGGATTTGGCCTATAAAAGGGTGCGGTGATCTTTGGAGTGTAGAGGTTGTGTGAGTGCAAGAAGTGAGATTTAATATACAAAGAAAGTGTTGAGCATAGTTCTGAATATCATACCAGAAAGTGTATCGATTTTTTTTATTAATATAGTATTTATCGATACTAGTGAAATACTAGATACCATTTCAAATTTATCGTTATA
>JAULJZ010047532.1:0-14198 GCA_032270985.1 Heliamphora pulchella
TGATATACAGAATTTATCACTAGATTTCGATCTACTGTGGGATTTCTTCCTCTGGTTTGCCTCATTCAACATCAATTTCTTATTTTGTAATCCCAGAGGCTTCTGCGGTCATTGGAACCCATTCCTTAAGTGGATCTTCATTCAAATCAAGCCTCAAAATGCCTGCAAACATTCTCGTTCTTCCTGTTCTGCCCATGCTCGCCCTCACCGGCCATTACGAGGGGCGGCGAGGGTGGCGAATTTGGTGGCGAGGGTGGCGGATCTGGTGAGGCTACCAGAGGGAGAGTGAAGAAATTGAGAAGAGAAAATAACTCTATATTTTCTGTCTATCTAAAACTGTACAATATATGGTCTATTTATAGGCGAATAGGGATAAACAATAAAGGAATATTCTAATCAATCTAAATCTAATATTCCAACAATCTGATACCAAAAAAAAAAAAAACGTGTTTGGTTTGAGTTTAAAACCCTATTTTACTTTTTCTTTTTTATTTTGACATTTATTTGCTTTTACAAAAAATTGAAGCTGTTTAAATTTTGATAACTGAAACTTCATTTTTCATTTGTCTTATTTCTTCGTGCCAATTGAAGCTAAACAACTCATTTTCTGTCGTTATAAAACCACTAAATAAAAGTTTAATATTGGACAAAATTTAGATTAAGCCCCTGTTTGGGATCAATAAAAAGCTAACTTTTTAAAAAAAAAACTCAACTTTTAAGCTAGTTTGTTTGGAATTCAATATTTGCATGACTTTCAAGGCAACTCAAAAACAATCAAATTTTTTTTTCTTTTTTTTTTCTTCAAACATCTACTCTTTCAAATTATCCCAAACATACTCAATTTTTTATTTTCTCTTTTTTTTCAAAAAAGCTAAATTTCTTAAAAGCCAAGTTTAAAAGTTATCCCAAACAGTTTCTAAATTAGTTATGGTTTGGGACAATGACTTATTGAATTATTTTATTTTATTTATTTTTATTATTGGATTAAAATTTCTTACTTTAAAAAATTATGAAAAAATCAAAGTTTGACTAGAAGATTAAGGGTCTGTTTGGGCTAGCTTTTAAGCTGGCTTTGTTTTAAAAAAAATCAATTTTTAAGCTGCACTGTTTGAATCTCTTAATTCAATAAAAAAACCAATATATATCCCAAACACCTCATCTTTTTTTGAAACAAAATTATTATTTTGAAACAAAATTATTATAAAATATTCTTATATAAAAAGTCCATTTTACTCACAAAAACAAAAAAAAAGTAAGCCAATATTCCAAACACTAAACTTAAAAGTTAAAAATAAAGGCATTTTAGATATTTCAATAAAAAACAAAAAAGCAAAAGAGTTGTACAACAAATTATTCCAAACAGTCTAACTTTTTTTTATTCATCTTTTTTTTAAAAAAAGTTAAAACTCTTAAAAATTAAGCTTAAAAGCTATTCTAAACATGTACTAAAAAAATTAAAAAAAGACTACAATAAATCAACTAGAGTTACTAAGCTTGTTTATTATTGTTTTTAATGAATTCTTTTTAATTTTTTGATTAAAAAATTTATTTTTTTAATTCTTCTGATGGACACCAACTGAAAAGAAAAAAAACTAATGAAAAAAATATATAAATATGCCAAATGTTCTCATATTGGTGATCAACCTAACTTTAAGTTGAATCGAATTTTAATAATTACCCCAAATGGGAACTGTATGGTCCTATATGAGGTAATTACTTATTTATTTATTTTATTTTATTTTATATTTTTTGTTTTTAGTGAATTTTTTTATTATTTAACTAAATTATTATACTTTTAACACATTTTACTGAGAAGAGCTAAAAAAATAATTTTTTTTCATTAAAATCTAAAATTTTTAGAAAAGATAATAATAAGTCAAAATAAGCTAATAAGTCAAATTTTATATTGTTTATTTTCGTATTTAGTGAATTTTTTTATCTTTAGATCAATTTTTTTTAAAATTTTTTTGGGTCATCTCTTCAGGAAGATTCAAGAAAATAAATAAATTTTAGTCAAAAATTAAAAAAAAAATCATAAAAAAACAAAAATAAGCTAAATTTTAGAAATTTAGCCCAAAAAGTGCCTATATATAAATACTATGTTTGAATCATAAATTGAAAAAAGGAATGAAGAGCGTAAGAAAATAATGAGGAGGAAATGTTAAATTTATTTCTTTAGTTTACCCCCTTTTTTATCAGGAAAAGCTAGTTTATAAATTAATGATCCAAACAAGATTTAGAAAATATATTTAGCCCTCATTTGACAATCAGTTTAAAGTCCGCTTAAAGTAAATTTTTTGCCTTTTTATTTAAAAGGCTAAAAAGCCAAAAAATTTCTTTTTTTCCAACTCAAAAGCCAAAAAATTTCTTTTTTTCCAACTCAAAGGCTTTTTACCTTATTGGCCTTTTACATATTTTTTTTTGTATTTTTAAAATATATCTTAACTTTTATTAAACACATCTATTTTTTTTATAAAAAATATATTTTTAAACTTTATTCATCAAAATCAATTAAACAAGATTTATATTGAATATAAAATTATCTACAAATAAATATTTAAAAATTAAAACAATTTTAAATAAAATTTTTATCTTTTGGTTTAAAGCCAGGTAAGCCATTGACTTAAGTCCCACACATATCCCAACTAAAAAGATTTTTTAATTTTTTAGCTTAAAATAATTTAAAACCAAAAAATTAACTTAAAACTGATTGGCAAACGAACTTTAATTCAAGTGAATTCTCTTTTTAGTAAATTGTCTTTGTTTGCTTTTTGAAAGCTTTGGACACTAGTGTTTGAACTTCTAAAGTGTTGAAGACTTTTTTGTTGTTGTCCTTTCCAAATCTAAAACCAAAACTAAAAACACAAAAGCCAAAAAAAAATGAAAAAAGTAAAAAAAAGCATATGATCCAAACGGAAACTCCAACTTCAAGAGTGTTTTGTTCCCTCACGTTTTGTTATACAGCTTTTTCACATATACAAAAGATAACCATAAGATAAAAACAAAAAATTTAGTCATTTACACATATATGAAATTCAAAAAACTTGTAAATTTTATATACATATAAATAGATGAGATTATCTTTTTCTTATTATTTTTGTGATTGATTTTGTATCACTAAACTACTTTTTTATTAGTGTAACACGATACGATAATTGGGAACTCTTCTGAATTACATGGATCGTATATTAGATCAATTTTTAAATTATCCACAAGTCTACGTACAGTGCATAGTTCGCTATATGTACACATGTAGCTAATATTAATAATTAATATTATATTTTATTTATAAATATTAAACTATCACATATTCACGTAGTATTTTATGCAATATATATAGACTTATTGTTAAATTATACATCGAATGTTTGGAACCAAAAGTATCAATATAAAGTGAATGACTTTATAATGAGTTCGTTTGGCAACTTGACTTTTAGTCGACTTTTTGATTTTGAGCCACTTTAAATTTAAAAGACGAAAAATTTATTTGGCTGAGAAATCTGTGACTTTTAAGCTTCCAAAAAAACTAATATATGCTCAATATGAATTTTCTAAAACTCTGATATGACGAGAAAAGCCAACAATTTTTACGAAAGATCAAAACTACTAAATTAAAAATAAAAATACTAAAATAAAAATATGTCACCAACAACCAAAAAAATAATAATTTTTTATGTACAACAATTTTTAAAACAGCCGTTCTTATACACTTTGAATTACCAAAAAAGTTTGCATAAATTAACTGAGTTGTTGAATAGGCGTGCATTAGGGTATGATTGTTTGGTTAAAATTTATTTAATTTTATATGTAGAATGGTAAAAATAAAAATTATTATTTGAAAAGTAAAAAAACCTAAAAGCAAATAGGCTAAAAGTTGAGAGTTGAAAAATGAGATTTTTTAGCTTTTTAGACTTTAAACCAAAAGCCAAAAAGTTGGTGTAAAATCGGTAGCCAAACGAGCACAATATAAGCTTGTGTTGGTCTAACTTTTTTATACAATCTTTTTGTTTGAGTTTAGCAATTTTTTAGCGTTACTTAAAACCAGCATATATTTTTTTAAATAGAAGAAACGAAAATAAAAAATAACTTAGTGGTATTTAATGATTTTTTTTTATTTTAGCTCAAATAAGATACTTTTTAAATTTCTCTTCTCATGAGAAACGGGAAAAATTTAAAAACTCGTATTAAAATAAAAAGCCTAAAAAGGTAGAAAAAATCCTAAACTAGACACGTGTAATAACCTAAGTAAACTACTGACCGTGTTCTCTTTTACCAGTAGATTTGGTCGGCGAGAGGAGAAGGAGCTAGCCTTCCTTTCGCCGTCCCAACCCCCTCTCTCTCGTGATTTTCTCGGTACAAGAATAAATCGCACTTTTTGTGCATGTGTTTGGTAGATCTGCTCTAATGAGATACTACGGTGGCTAGATCTGTTATGCGCGTGGTTTTCTTGCAAGATCTACTCCGATATGGATGCTCCGACTAGATCTGTTCCGTAGATTGGCTAGATTTACTTCGTGGTGGTTCGTCATCTCGTTTGGGTGTGCGTCTTGCTCTTTTTCTTTTTCTGTTTTTGTTATGTCGTAATCTGTCTCTCTTGTTTAATTTTTTTTTTCATGTCTATTTGGTACTCTTTGCACCTTTCCCTTATATGGGAGTTATTTTTTCGTCGATGGTGCGGGTTTTTTCTCTTCTCACAATGGGAGTTTTGGGTGTTTTTCGGTCAGATCCGCAAGGGAAGTATGGTGAAGATGCGATTGCAGCTTCTCCTCCCGTGGACATCGTCGACAAGTGCGACATTTTGGGTTTCACCTGAATTTAGAGGTCTTTATAGCCCATTAAATACTTGTAAAAGGCAATTGTGCCGATTTGTCCTTTCTCCGACCCTTTGTGATCCGACTACCGTACTCCTCTCTCATTAATGGAAGAAAAAGATGTTGATCTAAATAAAGTTTCAATATCCGTTTTGATGATAGCAAATACAAGATTCTAATTGTGCAATTATGTAAGTTTACGGGAGTTCAACATTAAGCACAATTGAAAACGCAAAATGAAAGCCATGAAGCATAAAGATCATATTCAAGCGGATAAAATCCATAGAGCACGAAAAATCAAGAAGAAAAGAAAAGGACTTGAGGGACTCACAGAATTTCAAGTGAATTGAATCTAAAAACCTAAGCAAGTTCACAACCACTGATCATATTTGTGAAAGTTCATAGAATACCTTAGATTGACCATAGGATTCTTAATAACTCATGCAAAATATTTTCTCAAAATTTAAATTGAGTTAAAGAACCCTAAAAAGATGAAAAACATGTTTCAAAAGAAGTTTGGCCAAAAATATGTAAAAAGTGTTTGAAGAAAGTTGATATACCTTCACTATTTTGGTCATAACTTTTTGTACAAATTGAATTCGAATATGAGGCTTAAACCATTGGAGAGTAAACTTATGGGGCTTCAATTTGACCACAAGAATGATCTTATTTGGGATCCGAATGAAGAAAATAAGATCGTTTGAAGTTGAAATAACAGAGTAGTTAAAGTTAGTCGATTGAACCTAAGTTAGTCGACTGAACAACCCAAGTTAGTCGACTTAGTGGACTGAAATGCTACAGGAATGTCAAATTCATGATTCATTGAGACTCAGTCGACTGAATCTCTTAGGTCGGTCAACTGAACACGCCAAAAATTCAAATTCTAGGTTATAACGGCTAGTTTAACTTTGGGATTAAATATTCAAAAACTCCCAACGGCTAGTTCTCGAATTTTTGGCTATAAATAGCCCTCTAAACCTCAGATTCAATTATCCCTCATCTCTTCCACTTCTATACTCTCTTTGTGCTTAAATTCTTGATCCAAACTATCATATTTTTCATAATTTTATTGAAAGAAAGTATAATTTATTAGAATTCTTCATTGAGCTTTCATATCAATATTCTTTGGGAGTGAATTAGTGTGTGCATTCATTGTGTACTCTTTTACTCTTTAAGAGATTGATTTTATTGTACATCTCTTGTTTTTACAATTCTTTGTATAACAAGATTAGGGTTTGAATCTTGTGCTTGAGAAGGGAATTTTTCAAGAGACGTTTCTCCACCTACTGAAAGAGTGGGCATCTCCGCCAACTAAAGGAAAGAGGTATCTCCGCCTATAAGGAGGTCTTGTAACTTGAGAAGGAAATATTCTTAAGAGATGCTTTTCTACCTATTTGAAGGAGAGAGGTATCTTTGCCTGTTGAAGGAGGGACTAGTAGAATCCTCAAAGCGGCATTGCTTGAGGTAAGGACGTAGGCCGGAGCGTCGAATCTTGTAAATCTCGATGTCGTATCTCTCTAACTCTATCTCTTTTATTTTCTGCACTTTAATTTTATATATGCTTGAAATTGTATGTTAGAGATTAGTTGAGATTATTAGTGGATGTTTGGGATTGTATATGTTTTAATTTGGTCAATCTTGACATAAATTTTTAAATACCCAATTCACCCCCCTCTTGGGATTGCACTTACACTAACAATTGGTATCAGAGCAGATCACATTTTTTTTAAAAAAATTTTTGTAAAAAGATCTGTGGCTCTAATCAGTGCATCTCCTTTCAGTGAGGAACATTAGTCCACTTGACCTCTGTTGTTTTGTAGTGAAAATTATATTTTTTGGAAACAACGCATGAAAATCTTTATTCAAACCATTAATAGGTATGCACGGCAAGTTATAGTAAATGGTGATTTTGTTCTCACAAAAACAGTTGAAGAAAAAGAAATTCCTAAACTTGACCATGAATTAGATACTAAGATATGAAGCTTTTGCAAATAAATTCTAGTGTCATCAATGCTTTGTATTGTGCTTTAGATGCAAATGAGTATAATATAATTATAACTTACATAAGTGCTCAAAAAATTTAAAAAAGGCTTGAAATCACTTATAAAGGAACCGAGGATGTTAGGGACTCAAGAATAGATAGATTGACTAGTGAATATGAGTCGTTCAAAATGCATGCTTATGAAACAATTTCGGATATGTATGCTCGTTCCACTAATATCATTAATTCTTTAAATACTTTTGAAAAGACTTATTCCTCGTATGAATTGTTGAGAAAAGTTCTCAAGGGTTTGCCACCGACATGGAAAGTTAAAGTTACGACCATCACGGAAGTTAGGGATTTAAAGAAGATGACTTTAGATGAACTCATCAGGTCACTCCTTACTTATGAGATGGTGCTCTATGACTAGATAAATGAGCTTAACGGAAAAAAAAATGATACTCTCCCTCAAAATATCCAAAGAAAGCTTTAGTAACGAAGAAGATGAAGATTTGGAATTCATCACTAGAAAGCTTGAAAAATTCTTAAAGAAAGACAAGAAAATTGCTAGAAGATTCCAAGGATGAAATGATTCAAGCAAAAAGGAATCTCAAAGAAATGATTCAAAAAGAAAGAAGAAGAAAGCTATGAAGACTACAACATAGGATGAACTCGAGTTAAGCACTTCAAATGAAGATTTAAGCAATGATCTTTGTTTTATGGCTCATATCAATGATAAGGTAAATTCTAACACTATAAGTATTTCAAATAAATTAAATTCTTATTGTAGTGAAGATAAATCATTGCCTTTATATAATTGCCCTTAGAGAGGAAGAATTGGTTTTGATAAGAAAATCATTTGAAAAATCAAGAATGATCCAAATACTAACTCTCATGGGCCGAAGAAGGTATGTGTACCAAAATATTCCACTTAAACTTGTTTTGTAGATGCTTGGATGCCTACACTCGAGCGATCAAGTAAATCATATAAGTAAAAATTCAAAACACTTGTGGGATGTCAAGTCAAAGTTTCAAAATGGTATATTACTTGAGACTTGACAAAGTTAATATTCTCATAATACAATTCTTTCTATCTTCGTTAATATTTGTATCATTTATGGTTTGATAACATGTGCTCCAATTGTTCATTATCATTTTATCACAAATGCAAGTGTGCTCAAAATATCTATCATTTTTGTTATCAATAAATTTTTGCATCAAAAATATATATTCATCTTTTTGAAATTTATAATTCATGATATGTTTTTTTAACAATTATCACTTATTTGTCATAAATGAATATGATAAATAAATTCTTATATAAATATATATCATTTTGGATCATAAACATAGCAATGTGCTCTTGTACAACTTGGACAGAACACAATGTGCTCTAGCACAAATCCAAGTGTGCTCTAGCACAAGATTTGTTGCAAGAAGCACAAATTGGGCAGCACACAATGTGCTCTAGCACAAGTCCAAGTGTGCTTTAGCACATGGCTTGCTGCTGATGCACAAATAGACAACACATAATGTGCTCTAGCACAAATGAAAATGTTCTCTAGCACAAATGAAAATGTGCTTTAGCAATTGTGTGACTACTCATTTTTCATAAATTTTTCGAATGACTTATTTCTTGAAAATTATTTTTTTGAAAGTCATAATATGAAAATGAATCACGAGCATAATGTGCTATACTTTAAGAAATTTCTTTCATGCACAATTTTCATACTCATTAGGTATAATGACAATGTACTCTAAATTTTTATATCTTTTTGTCATAAATAAATTTCGTGTATTAAAAATATATATGGATTATTTTGAAATTCATAAAATCATATCTCATAATATGTGCTAATAATGTATATCATTTGAATGGACATAAAAATGACTTTTTGAGCAACAATTGGTATCATTTTTTAAAAAGATTATAAAAATTGAGATAATGTGCTATACTTTGGAGACGATTTTTTTTTCACATGAATGTTTATACTTAATAGATCATAATTTTTTTATGCATATTAATTATTCAATTAGTAAATGAGAAAATTCTTTTATCTTTTTAATTAGTATGATTTGAGTTAATTTTAATAGAAATGATATGAAAGAAATCATACTTTTTGAAATTTGATGGGCATCATAATATTTTTCTTGCACATCAATTGTTAAATTAAAATAGAGTGAAAATATTTTTCTTACTTCAATTGGTATTATTATGAAAGATATTATGCATTTGAAATCATAGATTTATTGAATCGAATGTATATAGCATTGTTGTCCTAAAAATTTTAAGTTATGGCGCAAGATTTCAACCTATGCACATATAGCATATTTGGAAGCCATTGGCATTTTTGTACTCATTCATTACCATTGATATTATTTGGCACTTTCATGAAAAGTTTGTATCTTTTGGTGTCAAATGACTATTGTCAATAGTTTATACAAAAAATGGAGAGAATGCTTAATGAATGTATTTTTATTTTTATCCATAAATAACAATTGGTATTATTTTGACATTTAATTTTTTAAAAGAGAATTTATCTTGTTTAATGCCAAAATGATGCTATATCAAAAAATGGGAGAATACTTTTTAAATAAATTTTATTTTTAAACTTCTACTTTTTGATGATGTCAAAAAGGGAGAATGCATGAGCAAAATAAATATCATTTTAACATTCCTTTTGATATGAGCAAAATGAATATCATTTTAACATTCCTTTTGATATGAAAAAAAAAGAGAGAGTATGCACTTAACTTAATATTTAAGTCTTGTCAAAAAGGGGGATATGATAAATAGGAAGAGTTTTTGGTCAATTTAAACTTAAATATTTATCACTTGAAAATTTAAATCATGCTTTTAATTGTATTATATTGTTGAGTATCTTGGTTATATACATATTGTGAGGCAGAGCTTTGTAAAAACAACCTCATTTTGCTCGTTGTTTGTTATTATCAAAAAGGGAGAGATTGTTGGCCTAAACAAGGTTTCAACATCCGTTTTGATGATAACAAACAAAAAGTTCTAATTGTGCAATTAAGTGAATTTACAGGAGTTCAACGTTAAGCATAATTAAGAACGCAAAATAGAAAGCATGAAGCATGAAGATCATATTTAAATGGCTAAGATCCATGGAGCACGAGAAAACCAAGAAGGAAAGAAGAGAACTTGAAGGACTCAAAGAATTTCAAGTGAATTGAATTTAGGAACCTATGTAAGTTCACAATCAAAGATCATATTTGTGAAAACTCGAAAGATACCTTAGATTGACCATAGAATTCTTAATAACTCATGCAAAATATTTTCTCAAATTTTAAATTGTGTTAAAGAACCCTAAAAAGATAAAAAAAAATAAGTTTCAAAAGAAGTTTGGCAAAAACTATGCAAAACATGTTTAAAGAAAATTGACACACATTCACTATTTTGGTCATAATTTTTTGAACAAATTGAATTTGGATATAGGACTTGAACCATTGGAGAGTAGACTTATGGGGCTTCAATTTGAACATAAGAATGACCCTGTTCGGGGTTCGAATGAAGAAGATATGATCGTTTGAAGTTGAAAAAATAGAGTAGTCAAAGTTAGTCAACTGAACTTAAGTTAGTTGACCGAACAACCCAAGTCAGTCGACTAAACCATCAACATCAGTCAATTGAAATGCTATTGGAATGTCAAATTCATGGTTCATTGAGGCTCATTCGACTGAATCTCTTAGGTCAGTCGACTGAATAAGCGAGAAATTCAAATTCTAGGTTATAACGGCTAGTTTGGCTTTGGGATTAAATATTCAAAAACCCCCCAACGGCTAGTTCTGGAATTTTTTGCTATAAATAGCCATCTAAACCTTAGATTGAATCTTTCCTCATCTCTCCCACTTCTATACTCCCTTGGTCCTTAAATTCTTGATCCAAATTATCATATTTTTAATAATTTCAATGGAAGAGAGAGTATAATTCATTAGAATTCTTTATTGAGCATTCATATCTATATTCTTTGGGAGTGAATTAGTGTGTTCATTCATTGTGTACTATTCTACTCTTTAAAAGAGTGATTTTATTGTACTTCTCTTGTTTCTATAATTATTTGTATAGCAAGATTCGGGTTTGAATCTTATACTTGAGAAGGAGATTTCTCAAAAGAGGTTTCTTCACATACTAAAGGAGTAGGCATCTCTGCCAATTGAAGGAGAGAGGTGTCTCCGCCTATAAGAATGGATTGTAACTTGAGAAGTAAATATTCTCAAGAGAGGCTTCTTCGCCTATTTGAAGTAGAGAGGCATCTCTGCCTATTGAAGGAGGAACTGGTGAAGTCCTCAAAGCGGTTTTGCTTGAGGTAAGGACATAGGCTGGAGTGCCGGACCTTGTAAATCTCAGTGTCCTATCTCTCTAACTCTATCTCTTTTATTTTCTACACTTTAATTTCTTATATGCTTGAAATTATATGTTAGAGATTAGTTGAGATTGTTTATGAACGTTTGGGATTGCACATGTTTTAATTGGGTCAATCTTGGCATAAATTTTTAAATACCCAATTCATCTCCCTCTTGGGATTGCACCTACACTAACAAAAGATGTTATCAAAAAAAAGTAAACTACTGGCCCAATAACTAAAATAAAGAGCCTAACAACATGGCCTAAAATGCTTAAACTCAAGTTATTAGTAGTGGTCCACAAGTTTCTTTATATACCAGACATAGTTTCTATTTACCACTGATGTGGGATGAGATTTCACAATAGTTTCCATTTAAGTTCTTGAAATCCTCGTTGCGCGGTCTAAATTTTTTTCTCTGGTTAGAATGTGAATAGCAACTCGTTATCAGACACAAAACAACCCATAAATGTGCACAATGCATACAACTTCGGGGCCTTTATCCCTATTTAAAATCTCTACTCCTTTATCCACACCACCACGGAACCCTATATAGGAATCAGAGTTAGCTCTGATACCATTTATAACGACTCAAGTGAACTACTGACCCAATAACTTGAATAAAAAGCCTAACAACGTAGTCCAAAAGTTTAAGTCTAAGTTATTAGTATTAGCCTAAAAGCTTAACTTATTTTTTATTTTGTCAGTACTTTTACTGATCTTATAATCATAAGATCAGTAAAAATTAACAAAATAATGATTAACAAAATTTGGTAAATACAAAATACGTAATTAAATCTAGATTATTGACTAATTTTTAACTTTATTCAACTCTTTTTAATTTTTTGATCAATTTTTTAAAAACTTTTTAGTTTATCTCGATGAGAGGATTCTTAAAGACAAGAATTTGTGATTAAAATATACAAAAATTATTAAAAATAAAAATAAAAAATAAACTATTTTTCCAAATGGAGCCCTACTACCTCTAAAAATAATTGGACAACAAACAAGCCCTATACTCAATGAATAATTGCTCAATTTGTAAAAGGGCTATACATGGTTTTCAACATGTCCCCACAACCAACACCTTCATAACTCTCAGCTTTTTAAAGAAAATGACTTGCTAATGACATTCATCAAATTTTCTCAACCACTACTTTGGATATAATTTTTTTTTTTTGGAAAAAATTTATGGATCGTGTTTTGAATTAAACTTTTCCTTTATTTGTGTTTGAAAAAATTAGGTTCTTCTAAGTCGAAAAGCTGAAAAGGTATACGAAAAATCGATTAAAAAAAAAAAGGAAAAGTACTAAAAGTTATAAAATTCTCTAAAAAATGCTTTTCTAAAATATTTATTCCAAGCAAGGCGAAAAGTGGGGTCATTGTATGATAACTAGCAATTTCTTGCGATTAGAGATATTTTAAACATAATTTAAATTAATTATCCGTGTTTAAATGAATAATCTCCTCAATTAAGAATTGTCATTAGATTAAATCTTAATTAGTATAATAAAAATAACAATATATATATATATATATAACTAAAAAAATTATAGTTACTATCGGTTTTGGTCATGTATGTAAGCATAGATATTAAAAATGTATTTTATACCTAAAATTCTTTTTGAGAGGGAGAGAAAAAAGTTAAATTGAGAGAGAGAGAGAGAGGGGTAAAAAAGTAAAAATGAGAAAAAATATAAATACAAGGTTAGGCAATAAAGTAAATAATTCTTAGCATTTAAATATGCGATATAGTACAGATATCACATCAAAACTGTTGTGAAATGTAATAATGTAATATAATTTTAGTCCATAAATCAAATAAATTTTTGTATTCAAATATGTCACATAAAATAAATATCACATAAAAATTTTGTGAAATGTAATATAAATTATTATTAGTAAATGCAGAGGATTAAAAGATAGGTATTTACGGGTTCCGTCCAGCTGGCTAGTTGAGTCTGAGATGTCATCCATGTGTACCTACATAAAAAAAGAGTGAGATGCCACAGCAATGATTTATCGGTAGCCCTTCGACGATCGAATTAGAGTTAGAAATAAAGAGAAAAAGGCCTAAGAGAGAATTTTGGTAGAGTTTTGGCTCTATAATTGATAATGCATACATTTGCTCGTAAATGATCCCCATTTTATTGGGAGCATATGCTCTAACTCAAATCGGGTTATGTGTCCTGACCCGATTCGAGCTAGATCGAGACGTCATTTCTCTGTTCATGTACAGTTGCTTGAACATGATGATTACCCATTAAGAGTATCATAGTTTACTGTCACACAGTGCATTCCTTTTGTCATGTTAAACGGTTCACTTACCCCCAGACCCTGTATTAGGCTAGGTCAACCGCCCCTGACATTCTAATTCTGAGGGTGGCTTAACTGCCTTTGGCACAGCTGCGGGGTGTCAGGTTCAGAGGCACAGACACTGAGCTCGAGGGGTTAGACATTGGGATTCCCTCGACTAGGCGACCACTGGCTGAGCTATCCAGTATATTGAGTTCCTATAGCTGAGCTACACTATTACCTGATCTTGGGCTTGATTTCGTATGCTTGGTCTATAACGGCTGTCAATACAGCTCGGCCACACCCGGTGCGCAGTAGATCTGGTTGTCGAGCTGTACTCTTTTTTTTTCTTTTCTCCTTTTTTTCAAGAAAAATGGGTCGTTCGACAAAGTATGTTAACACGCCTAACGCCATAGCAAACTTTCGACAAGAATACGACATTCTCGATGATGTAACAATCCGCATGGCGACCCCCGAGGAAACCTGGACAATTAGAGCCTGGGGCATCAATATGGCCACTCTTGGTTATTCATGAGGCCAGGGTTGAGTTCCCCCTTGTTAGCCCAAGGGCTTTTTAATTTGATTTTGATGATTTTCATAATTTATTTTTTAAGAATAAATGGTTTTAAATAGATAATATTTTATATTTTCAAAATGAAAGTGTTAGCACATTTTGAACAATCAAAGTTGACACTTTAACCAAAAAGAAATGACTTTTATCTCAAAAGGTTCAAACACTTAAGA
>JAULJZ010047543.1:0-14197 GCA_032270985.1 Heliamphora pulchella
GGGTTTTCATGTAGATTTTGTAGGTATTTTTCTATTTTCCTGCCTCTTACCTTTTTTCTCATATGTATATATATAGTTTTCAGATGAAATATTTGTTGAAGAAGCTAGATTAGAAGCTGAGAATTTGAGATCTTAGGTATTTGCTTTTGCTGCGCCTCAAATCGTTTGTTTGAGTCTTGATTACCCACTGTTCCGTGATAGGAAGTAGGAACTATAATAGGGACCGTTAACCGAACTGTGACCGGTCTGTTTTTACGGATCGGCTTGGTTCTGGTCCGGTTCCATTACTTGAACGGTCTGAGGAGCTAAGACCATTTCAGTACCCCTTTTCTCCATGCATAAACTGAACCAACAATTAAGATAAGCACGAAAATGTCATGGTTCCAAAAAATTGAAATCGTTACTAACTGTCCGGTTCTTGGTTATTTTAAAGGGAACAGGATAGTTAACAAGAACTTAGTGGATTGGCGCGGTTTTCAAATTGTGTCCCGAAGTATAATTTTAGAAGGGTATTTAATGGGCAAAGAAAAACTCTATAAACCTTCAAATTTAGGAAACATGAAGTGAGTGCTCTCCTTTATATAATAGTATAGATGTGTATGTGGCCAAGTGTTTGGACTTAAGGGCCAGTTTGTTTGGAGAATATAGCCTCTAGATTGGATATAATATCCACTATGCCCCATATATCCTGTGTTTGGGGCATCTAATTGCATAGGATATAAAATCCATGATTTGACTATATACAGGGATAACAAATAAGGGGTGGGTGTGTTATTTTATATCCTGACATTACAGCCCTTTTAAATACGAGTAAACCCACGTTCTCTTTGCAGTCCTATTCGTCTGAACCTTCTTACTCTTCCATTGCTTCTCTAAGCCTGCAGTTTTCTTTCCTTCCTCAACTCTGTGGCGTTTGACATGAATCATGAATAATAAAATTGCAGCATTTTTATTTGGATTTTAATTGGTTAGGTTGCATTTTACGTATTAAGGCAGTTTTTGAAAAAAAAAGAGGAATATATTTAAAATATACAATTTGCCAACGGTTAAAAAATAAAACAAAATGAAATATTTAGGTGATCTCAGAAATGCAAGAGTTGGATGGTTGTTTTTCTTTAAAAAATTGTGATGCTAAACTTTCAAAATATATATCATACGTTATTAAGGGCAAATATGGAAATTCATTTTTATGTTCACAAATTTATATATATTTCCCACTCATATCTATTTCTAAACAAACAAAGTTTATGCTAATTCTCAGTAATACATATCTAAAGTTATATTCTT
This sequence comes from Heliamphora pulchella, assembly GCA_032270985.1. Taxonomy (NCBI): domain Eukaryota; kingdom Viridiplantae; phylum Streptophyta; class Magnoliopsida; order Ericales; family Sarraceniaceae; genus Heliamphora; species Heliamphora pulchella. The sequence goes on from JAULJZ010047543.1 coordinate 1,288, forward strand.
CGTATTTTATATTCATTTGTATATCTAAAGGTATTCTATATCCATCAATTTATTTCCGGACAATCTAACGAGCCCTAACTGTTATGTCAGATGACAACTTTTTTTTAATTATCGACTCTGTTGAAGTGGGCATTGTGAGTAACTCATGACCCTTTTGATCAGACCTTCCGTTAGTCTCCTTAATTAGAGGGCTCTTTTTTCTTTTTCTTTTTTTTTTTCTTTTCTTTTTGTATATATGGGTACTAAGAGGGTTAAATAAGTGTAGATATGTATGCATTTTTTGTTTTATGTTCTTTGCATTGTTACTTATGCATATATGTAGGTATATGCCAATTGAAGATCCATTTATTGTTTTTTTTTCTAAATTTTTTTCTCTAAGTTCTTTTTTGCTTCTTAGCTAATGTTCCACCTTTTACCCCCTGTCCCCAATCTTTGCACTCTTTTGGGTAAGATGAATTTCACTTCTCTAGGTTTGATTATTTGTTCTCATAAATGTTCAGGTTGGTAAAGAAGTTGAATATGGAGGAGTTAGCCAAAAAAACTTCTCGTCCTCAACTGGTGAAGTTAGATAAGGCGCTCAAATTGGTAACCAGTTTTTTTTGGTTTACATTATCATACATAAGTTTTAGTCTTGTAGCTTGCATGCCACCTGTGTACATAAAAAAATCGTTTGTTTTAGCTTTGTCATCAACTAGTAAGTTAAGTATATTGCATATGACATGTAAGTTGTATTCTGCATCAGAAATGCTGTACAAGCTACAGCAAAAGATTGTTCTTGATATACTTGCCAAAAAGGGAAGAAACAATAATTTGAATATAAATCCAGTTTCTCATTACATGTATAATTGATTGGCCATTTGCTATTGCAATAATATATTGAAATCACCAAAACAACATAGTTATGCTAATAGACAACATTTTAGGGAATACCACCAAAGTACAGAGAGTTAATCACATGAATGCAAAATCTAAATATTTTTTTTGACAAGAAGATTTTATAAAGAGGCAATATGGGAATGCTACCTGTATACCAAACGTCCAATTATGAAAAAGGTCCTATACACTGCTGAGTGTATAAAAATTTCTTCAAAAAAAAATACAAACCGACTGAGAGAAGAAAAGCACTCATTTGTCTCCAGTCTCCCAACTATACAAAAGACTAACTAAAGAGCTCCTAAGTTTGAGTAATGGGCTCTCAATGCCATCAAAGTGTCGTCGCTTTCGTTCCCGTCAAATGAGCCACATCAAACAATGGAATTGTCTGCCATACCTTTCTCCGAACTATACGAAAGTTATACAAGAGAGCTCTTTGTTCTATACGAAGGACTCTCTAACCTATCAAAATGATGGCGGTTTCTTTAACACACTTTCTTTCTCATATTGTGACTGGCTCTTCATGACTTCCTTTTAACTTTCTGGTTTCAGTTCTTATGATTGGTTTTGACAATAAATTTGTTTTTTAGTTATTTTGGACCCATCGTGGTCCGTACCCTCCCCGGACCCCCCATACGCGGGAGCTTCGAGCACTGGACTGTCCCTTTTTTTTTAGTTATTTTGGAGGTGTAGCAGATGCTGTGATTGTTTGCCATTGGCTTCCATTTGCTTGGTCTGATAAACTTTACATATTTGTTTCACGCAAGTATATACTGCTTATATGCAGGCTGAACAATGGGTCAATAACATGACTAAATCCACTGAGGAAGAATCAACTCTAGTAGAGTTAGAGGGTCGACCTCTTAGGTCAGTAGACCTGTTTACATGGATATCATTGTGCAAACTAAACCAGTTTGTTTAATTTCTATTCATGTTCGTACAGGCTTGGAATAGGTGCAACAGTTCCACGGCAGTCCAAGGTTGGACCTTTATATGACCCCGTCGAAAGGAAATTGCGTGCTAAATTAGAAGTTGGAAAAAGAAAAGCTGCCAGGAGCACAGAGGAATCCAGCCCATCTGCTAGAGCTGGGCATCATAATAAAATGGACGAGGACGAGGATGAGAATTTAGATAGCAGAACAAACCTATTTTCCAAGAAGAGACCGGAGCCCATGATCTCATCTTCACAAGCAAAGAAGAGGCAGAAGTAATCCCTTCCCTACCAAAGTGAAATCTTAATAGAAATTTGCTCTCTTGTTTTGTTTATCCTTTCCAGTAAATCTCAATAGGCCCCTCAGCTTTCTTCTGTATATTACGAGTGTTCTGTAACACTCCCAAAACACCGGAGATACTATGTTATCAAACATTATTTACTGGCCAACTCTCCCTCTTCGAGAAGAGGGGAATCAAGCCCAACCTGCCCCTCAAATGCACTTTATACCCAGGCTGTAGCAGAATATTGATACCACTCAATTTATTCATCGTGGGATAGCATAGTGACGACTGTGGAAATCTGGGAAGGTACTACTTTGCAATTTGCTCAAAAGAGAGTGCCGATTGCCATCTGACCCGCTTTCCCCCCTCGGTACTTCTTCCCGTGGAGTGGACGGATATGCTTCAAACTTTATTGGAGAACTAGTCTTGCACTGTGTCATGTCTGCATGTTGGCATGGTCTGCTGATTGACTGAATTAAGAACTGGCGAAAGTCTGGTGGGAGATTTAGAGATTCATTTCGGACAATTGAACTTCTGGTTAGCTTTTTGAAAATCTCCAAACGAAGAGTTTCACGATAATAATCTTGTGTATGCCATTACACGAAGCCTCTCTTCCGTGCCCGGTGGCATGTCTTGGGTTTCCCAGTCTAGGTGCTTTCGAGTTTTCAGCTGCGGGATCAGAAGCACGAGACGCGTAATATTACATAGGAGTTTATCTGCCCAAGGATGTTTGGGAGAGGAAAGCGGGTGTCATTGTTTGACTGTCTTTAAGCATAAAGTGGTAATCGCCAAAAAAAGAGGGCAGTAGCACTGAACGCGACTGTCTTAATCATATTGGGAAGAAGGGAAGGTATCCTTATCTCATGTATAAAAGATGTGTTATCTATTTGCTCGGTATATTGTTTTGACAGCTTTATGAGCTTTAGATATGATAGCTCTAACTTATGATGGTGCTTTTTATTCTTTTGTATTGAGCTTTGAAAAAGAGGGGAAAGTTCCAATACACCCTCATGTTTTGAGATGTATAAGATGCTCTTATGAGATTTTGTAGTCGAGATTATGAATGTTTGTCATTAAAATTATAAATCTTAAATGCCAATTCAAAAGTTGCGGGTTATAATTATGTGGTTTTTGTCATGAAGTATTTATAAATTTTTGTGATGGTTGATTTATAAACCTGTGTGGTTTTTTAAAGTGCAGACCATACAATACACTCCTTGACTTTTGATTTTTTGGTTTTTTAGCTTTTTGGTTAAAAATGTCAAAAAGTTAAGGTTGTCCTAAAAAAGTAAAAAAATTAAAAAGTTAAAAAGTTAAATTAAAACACAAATTATTAGAATATTTTATTTAAATTCGCACTAATTTAAAAATATAATAATATTTTTTATACATAATTTATTTATTACAACTATTAATTATATATAATTGTTAATATTAGATATATAAAAGTATAAAATTATTCACTTTGAATAAAAAGTAAAAAATAGCTCTTTATTTAAATAATTAACTTTAAAAAAAATAATTTAAAAGTTAAGTTATTAATTAATTTATTTTGAATTTAATTTAATTTAATTTAATTTTTTTTAAACTAAAAATGTAAAAAATAAAAATAAAAATAAAAAGTTAACTTTTAAATTAGTAGTTGTGGTGTAGTTTTTCCCTTGAAAAAAAAGCTTTTACTGCAGGATTTATACTACTGTAGCAAACAAGATGACTTCTCAACTTTTGACACTGGATGGTTGTTGAAAAGTATGACTAATTGGGTTCCCTCTGTTTTCTTGGTAGCTGCTTCTTATCCCTTGTTGATATGATGATGGTGGTGCTTATGGTCCATGAAATGGCTGAAAAGTTATATGACTAGCTGTAAGTTGGTATGGTTGAAATGCTTTACTTTTCTGATCTTTCTATGAGAAATTTTAAAATAAAAAAAAAACATTGGATCAAATTAATTTTTTTATTAAATACAAAAAACCCAGAGAAGAGGTAGCTTTTTCTAACTTTTTCAATCTCATGGCCCAAAAGATTTACCAAATGTAAAACTCTGGGAGTTCTAAATCTTCCATTCAATTTTTTTAAAAATTTTGAATTAAAAATATTTGAATGCTACCGACGAAAAGAAAGTTGACAAATTTTGATATTCAAGATTTAAAATAAGATTTTCTAAGAGATTTTTTTAAGAAGATTTTATAAGAGATATTTTTAAAAGTTTTCCTTTAAAAAAATATTTTTTAAATGAATTTTTTAAAAGAAAATTAAATTTATGTTAAGATATTTAAAAAAAATTGGTACAGTATATTTTTTAATCAAAGTTTTTAAAAAAGGTTTAATATATTTTTTTCTTTTTTGTTTTTATATTTTGATCGAATTTTTTAATCTATATGTCTTAACGAAAATAGAGTTTTGTTTCGAGCATTCTGAAAGTTCTAAACTCCTAATCTAATTTTTTTAAAATTTTGAATTAAAAATATTTTTAAAACTTTTGATTGGCTATCTACCAAAAGAAATTGCTAAATCTTAATATTCATAATTTACAAACATATTTTTTTCAAAGAAATATTTTTGGAGATTTCTTTAAAAGAAATTTTCTAGAAGATTTTTTTAAAAGTTAGTTTTTAGCCATCATCGCTACGCCGCTACTTTCGAATTATGTTTGTGTTTGCCAAAATAACATGAATTGATCTCATTCGAAAGAAAATTATTCTTTAAAGTACTCAAGCGATTGCGTGCGGGTTCTATGCCTTATTTCAGGATTTCGCCAGAAAAAGCCACAGAAGAAGATGGAATCAAAGCAATAAAATCGAGATTTAATTGACTTCGATGGAGAACCAGTTACAAAAGTTACAATCTACTCCTATGAAAAAAAAAGAAAATGCAGGCGATTTCCCAGTTTGTGTGTTCGTGTTTTTCTTCATTATGATCAACTATATTTATACAATTTTTAAATAACCGTTGACAACTTCTAATAACTGTCTCTGAACTGCAATTCGTGGCATGCAATCTTTTAATCGCTCTTCATAGTTTCAGAACTTCGGATTGCCACTTGTCACATTTGCCTTGAAGCGTCCCTCAACTGCTGTGGTCGTGGAGTAGTTATTCCCATACATGTCCCTTAACTGCTGTGGTCGTGGGGTAATTTTTACTATGCGCATGTTCCTCAACTTCCGTGGTTATACTTCAACTGCACAGAATAACTTGCAAAAGAGACAGTTAGACACATGTTTTATGTTTTTATTGTGACACGTGGCTTTGCATTGCCCATTTGAAGCAGTCAGTCCTCTAATTCAATTCACAGATTAACGTTATCTTCATAATTCAAGAATTAATTTCGATGGAACAATCTCGAAAGAAATCAGTTATTGAAACCTAAAAGGGCCTCTTAATAAATTTTCTTTTATTCGATGAGCTATCATTTTCATAACCTTCGATAGACATATTTAATCCTTACATTTACTATTAAGGAATTTATTCGATAGATTAATAATTTTATAACCTTCGATAGGCTAATTTAACCCTCACTATTTATAGGAATACAGTATAAATATTTCAACAGGTTATCTTAACCCTTGTTATCATTATCAATAAAGCTTACTCAATGGGCTAATAATTTCATAACCTTTGATAAGCTATCTTATCCCCTGTTACGATTAACTATTAACAATAAGCCTTATTCGACGGGTTAATTATTTTATGGCCTTCGATAGGCTAGTGTAAACACTTTGATAGGTTATTTTATCATTTGTTAATAATAAACCTTATTCGACAGGCTAGCTATTTATAACCTTTGATAGATTAGCTTATCCTTTGTTATCATTATCAATAAGGTTTATTCGACGGGTTAATAGTTTCATAACCTCCGATAGGTTATCTTATCCTTATTCTATTAGCAACAAGCCTTATCGACGGGTTAGTCCTTAAATAAGCTAATTTAACCTTTAATATTTATTATGAATAAAATGTAGTGTAAATAAATACCTCCCTCATTAATTGGGTTTGAATTTTTTCTTTTTAAACCCAATAAATGAATAATGTCTCACCGTTCTCTTAATTAACAAAACGGTGGCATTTAAAGCAAATGCTTAAAGAGGGATGTTTTTTGAATATCCACGCGTATAGAATCCATAACGTCATTTTGCATCTTCTTCGTCTAAACTCAAACTTTCTAAACTTCCAAAACCTCTGAACTTCCATAACAATGGCTCCGAAGAAAATTTCTAAACCTTCATCTGAGACTTCGATTACTAGTAGATTTCCACAGGAACTAGAAGATTTCATGAATGAACAAGGAAACCATGACATTTTGATTCCAAATCCTAACTCAGGCTCCTCATACATATTGGGTCCTATTTGTGAACCTCATATGCACGAATCATTCTCTTCGAGCTATCCTTTGGCTCCGAATGAGCTTTTCCTTCTTCATCGTCCTTATTTGAATTGGACGAAGTGGGAAGGACCGTCACCACTTTGCACATGGATTAGTCCTAGGGCTGATTGGCGCAGCTGGATTTATCGAATGGAAACCTACATTGGAAAATACTGAAATTTCTTAGGTATCAGGGAAACTATCATGCTCTCCACATACGCCCTAAATATGAACAAGTGGGTGATTAGTGGAGCTGCTTGTTTTTGGTCTACATCCTACAATGCAATGCTGCTGCCTTTTGGATTTCTTTCCCCCACAATTTTGGATGTTGTCCTTTTTACTGGCCTCCCGTCGATGGGATTAGAAGTGCGTGCGCTCTTAACCCCTGACCCCACTACAGAGGAATTTCTAAAAGCCTCCGGGTTGGAGTATTTCGAAGTACTGAAGATGTATAATGTCTCCTCTGTTGATGCCCATTCTTTTAAGGAGACTGTTCTTTTCTATCTTTTTTGGCTCTGCCATTTTTTGCTTGCTATTCCTAGTATCAAGGTAACCAGAGAATATTTACCCATTGCCATATGTTTGGCACAATGCAAGAAACTTGCCCAAGCTCCTTTCGTACTAAGTACATTGTACAAAGGTTTGTTCACCTTTGTCGAAAATGGGATCTCTAATAGTTGCGGAGGTCCTTTTTGGCTTTTTCAGGCATGGCTATATGCCTATTTTTCTCAATTTGACCTTCGATACAATACTGTACTTGGAGACTCCTGCCGTAGCTATGCTGAGTACTTCTTGTCTCGATACTCAGATAATTCCAAATATTCTTGTAAATATTATTTCTCAATCTTTTTTTCTTCACTACCTGTAAAAAATCCTGAAGAATTTCAGCCTTTTCATCAATTCCAATTTTCTTCTTCTCGCCCGACCTTTCTTCAAGACGATTCAATTTCTCCTTTGTCTGAGTCTGATGTTATTTGTCGAGAAAGGTTTTGGGTTAGCATTTTGACACCTCGATACATTTTGACTGGAGGTTCCATATCTGCTAGCAGATTCTGTAATTGCAACTTCGAGAATTACTCTCTAAGCCAATGTGCAAGGCAGTTTGGTCTTATTCAAGGCGTTCCATTGCCTTTTACACAATTTTCATTCTATGAAATTGTGGAAAGTAGAGCCTTGATAAGGGAGATAGATATTGCCACTTCCATTCAGAACAATTATCTCCAAAGGCTCATTTCTTTCAAATTTTTTAAATTTCAAGCTTCAAGTCAAACTAGACCGGCTTTTGACTCATGGTGGTCTGTTATCTTTCCAACCATATTTGTATCTTCAATGGAGTCTTATCAAGCTTGGTTGTCATATCGAAATCGACAAGGTTTGCTCGATGCCTCTTTACAAGGTAATATCTTGCTCTTTTTCTTTTAACTGTTGTTCCTTCTTTCTTCTTATTTATTTTTAATCATCATTAAAATTTTTTACAGCTTTTGATACTGAAATCCCTACTGCTGTTGTTCCAACGCCTTGTGCTCCTGTACCAATACAACCTGGTCCAAATTCAGACTCGAACACTTCCTCTGATGATCAGACCTTGGCTGACAGGTTAAAGACCTCTCAGGCGTTTTCGAAGAACAAAGGTAAAGGGATCTTTGTTTATACAAAGAAGAAGAAGGTTGATCCTAAGGCCCCTACAGATGAATTTATGAAAGATGCTTTCAACGCCCATGCTGCTTCGAAAGAAAGGGAGAATAAGAAAGAGGAAGAAAGTAGAAAGAAGAAGGAAGCAGAGAAGAAGATGAATGAGGATGAGATTCGAAAGAAATGTTTGGAAAAACAAAAGAAAGCACAAGAAGAAAAAGATAAAGAAATCATGATGAAAAAGAAGGAAGAAGAGGAGAAAAGGAAAAGAAAAGAAGAGGAAAAGAGAAAAAGAGAAGAGGAACTAAAGTTGAGAAAAATCAAAGAGGAAACAAAGAGAGAGAAAGAGAGACAGGAGAGAGTAGAAAAGAGACTGCAAGAAAATGATAGATTTCGAAAACTAAAGAGAGAAGAAAAATTAAGAAAGAAAATAGAAGAGCAGAAGAAAAGAAAAGAGGACGAAGCAAAGAGAAAAAGGAAAGAAAGTGAACGAGACAGAGAATTCAAAAAAAATCTTCTTTCGTGAGCTTCGGCTTCCGTATTTAAACGTGGAGGCAAAAAGATAAAAGTCCTTTACCCAAAGGTAATAAATTATTCGTTGTTATCTTTTCAGTTTCAGTTTGTTTCAACTAACCACCTTTAACTGAAATTGTCTTTTATTTCAGTCGCGCGATCCCAACCATGTTTCATCTTTTACTACTGAAGTAGAAAACATGGAGCCGACCACTGCATCTTCACCTATCGAAATTGAGGCCCATTTCGAAGAGAACATTGGGTCTCCTTCGAGGATGCAGGAGGATGTGCCTTTTGATTTTCCTGTGACAACCAGTGAGGTTCCTTCTGGAATTTCCGTTGAACCGTTAAAGGAGCCTCCAGTGGTAATCGAAGAGGAGTTGGATCAATCGAATGACCTCCCACAAGCATCTGTTCTTACTAAACAAACCGAAGAGCCTACAACGATTATCGAAGAAGATTTGGGTCAATCAAATGACCCTCCACAAGCATCTGTTTCTTCTCCGATTAGTAATATGTCATTTCATTAAAGATTAAAATCTTTTTTTTTTCTCGCTAATTACATCTTTTTTGTATGTGGGTGGTATATAGGTCGTCGCAGCTAACTTTCAACCAGAAGATATTCTCGATGACCTTCTCAGCCGTATGAATATCTTCACTGATTCCATGGCTAGTGTGTCTGATGCTCTTCCTAAACCTCCTGTAGATTCATTAATCGAACAAGCACTACAGCACTTCTGTACCCTCCTTGTTTTTCCTTTCGAAGAATTAGTTTCTTTAAAATCTCAGGAGTTAGTTTCTTGCATGAACCAGCTGTCAGTTGCTTCTAAAATTGTTTTCAATCCTGAACAGCAAGCAAAATTCTCTGTGATGGTTGCTGAGCTTTTTGGAAAATTGGCTCTTGCCCAATATTACCAAGAAACCATCCGAGCAGAGCAGACCTACATCGAGTCTATGAAGGCTGTGTCTGCATCATTTTCTCACAACCGTGGAAAAGCTCTCCAACTCAAACAAAAAGACCACCAACTTCAAGAGGAGGAACGTCAATTAGAGGAGAGATTTTAACTAGTACGCCTTGCGAGACATGCATTGAAAATGGAGAAAGAAGTGTTGATTCAAGGGACAGAAAGTCTTCTTCGACTAGGAGAAAACAATTCGATTAAAGTCCAGGCTGCATTAGATAACATAGGTCAATCGAAATTCAAATTTAAAGCCTTAGCCGTTGAATGGAAACTTTTTAAAGCTTCTTTTGTATAAGCTTTGAAGTAAACATCTTTTGTAAAGACTAATTGTTATGGAAATATTAATGTTCTTTGATTGCTTCCCACATAGTTGGGTAATATTTCTTTAAGAATCTCCCATTGATTGTTCTTTTATGCAATTTGCCATTAAGAGATTCTAAATGATATGCTCCTTTTGATAATACTTTTGATATTCGAAAGGGGCCTTCCCAGTTTGGTGACCATATACCATATTCAGGATCTTTTAATCCTAATGGTAATACAGTTTTTCAAACTAAGTCACATTCTGCAAAGCTTTTATTTCTTACCTTTTTATTGAAAGCCCTTTCGATCTTCTTCTTTTAGGCTTGAATATTAGTAAGAACTTGCAATATAGTTTCTTCAAGATCATTTGACTCTATTGTTATAGCTTCATAGTATTGATCATTAGATAGCTGATTATGGAGAGCTATCCTACGTGACTGAACGATTACCTTCATAGGTAATACAGCCGCATGACCATATACTAGTTCAAATGGAGTAGTTTGTGTACTATCCCTTTTTGATATTCGATAAGCCCATAGGACTTCTGAAAGCAATTCGTGCCATTTTCTGGGATTGCCTTCAATAACCTTCGCTAAGGTCATTTTGATTATTTTATTAGTAGTTTCAGCTTGCCTGTTTGCTCGGGCATAATAAGATGTGGACTTAATAATTTTAATTCCATATTCTTGAGCAAATTTCTTTATTTCGCTACCATTAAACACAGTTCCTTGGTCTACAGTAATTGATTGTGAAAGCCCAAATCGATGGACTATATGTTCTTTTATGAACTGTATTATGCTTTTTTGAGTTACATTTTTCATAGGAACTGCCTCAGCCCATTTTGTAAAATAATCAGTAACTACTAAAATAAAATTATGTTGTTGTGAAGATGATGGATGGATCTGACCTATCAAATCCATTGTCCATCCTCGAAATGGCCACGGTTTTATGATTAATGTAATGGTAAAGCTGGAACTCTTTGGATAGGTCCATGCTTTTGATATTCCTGGCATCCTTTTGCATATGACATGTAATCTTTTCTTATTGATGGCCAATAATATCCGTATCTGCTGATCAACCATCTCATTATATCTCCCGCTTGATGGGATTCACAGATTCCTTCATGCACCTCTGCCATTACTTTTATGGCTTCAAATTAACTTATACACAAAAGTAATAACCCATTCGAAGATCTTCGAAATAGATCGTCCTCTATTAATACATAATTTACTGCTCGAAACTTCCTAGTTCGATAAGTGGGGATTGACGGATTTTGCAAAAATTTCTTGATTTCTGTTCTTCAATCATTTCCTGTTGCATTATTTTGGAATACCTCAAAAGGTTTTTCTTCTTGTTGCAAAGATAACCATTCTCTTTTTTGTATCCTTATTAATTTCTCACTTTACCTTTTTGGAATTTTGATTCAAGAGGCTAACTGTGCCATTTTGTTGGCATTGTTATTTTTTAATCTTAAAATATGTTCAAACTGAACTTCAATAAAGTTCATTATCAAGCTTTTCACCTTATTTAAGTATTTACTTAAGATATTGTTGTGACACTGATAACTTCATATAACCTGTCGAATAACTAATTGCGAATCTCAAATAACTTTCAAATGAGTTATTTGGAATTCTAAGGCTATTTCAAGTCATATAGAGTAGTGCTTCATACTCAGCTTGATTATTCGAAAGGACTTGTTCGTCATCTAATTGAAAGGCAAACTGATACATCTTGTCTGTTGGTGATACAAGAACAATACCTACCCCTACACTTTGTTATGTTCTTGATCCGTCGAACATTAATTTTCAGAAAACCTCTAAACAATTAATTTCGAATAAGTCTTGTTCTAACAACATGTTTGGATGATCCGTCAAGAAATCAGCTAATGTTTGCCCCTTTATTACCTTTTGAGGAACATATATGAAATTATATTCCATTAAGGCAAGAATCCATTTTTCTTGTTTACCTCTTAGCATAGGCTTAGACAATATGTATTTAATCACGTCTGTTTGGGCAATAACATATACTGTTGATGGTAATAGATAATGCCTTAATTTTGTTACAGAGAAATACAAAGCAAGACATAAATTTTCAACTGAAGTGTATCTGGTTTCAGTATCATGCAATTTTTTACTAAAATAATAAATCGCTTGTTCATGTCCTTGTTCATTATCTTGAACTAATAAACTTCCTATCGATTTCTCATTAGCAGATATATATAATTTGAGGGGCTGACCTAGAGTTGGTGGCATCAACACGGGTGGCTTGGTTAGATATGCTTTCAAACTATCGAAGACCATCTGATGCTCCTGTTCCCATTTGAACTCAACTCCTTCTTTTAATCTAATCAAAGGGGAAAATGCCAAAGTTTTTCATGATAGGTTTGATATAAACCTTCGAAGGGAATTAATTTGTCTTAAAAACCTTTGCAACTCTTTCTTAGTTGAGGGAGATTTTACTTCCAATATTGCTTTAGCCTTATTTTGATCGATCTCTATTCCTCTTTTATGTACTAAAAATTCTAAAAAATTGCCTGCTAAAACCCCAAAGGCACATTTTAGTGGATTCATTTTTAGTTGTTGATATCTCATTCTTTCGAATACCTGTCGAAGGTATTCTAAATGCATTTCTTGTTGATGAGATTTAATCATGACATCATCTATATATATACCACCATGATTTTTCTAATAAAATCATGAAAGATTGCATTCATCGCTCTTTGATAGGTAGCTCCAGCATTTTTTAAACCGAATAACATAACAACCCATTCGAAGGTTCCCAATGATTCAGGGCACCTAAATGTCGTTTTATGAGTATCTCTCGCGGCAATAAATATTTGATTATAACCTGCATGTCCATCCATAAAGGATAGAATTTCGTTTCTAGCAGCTAAGTCTATTAATAAGTCAGCTATAGGCATAGGGTACTCATCTTTTGAGCTTGCTGTATTGAGGTTTCGATAGTCAATACAGACTCTTAATTTTTCGTTCTTTTTCATGACTGGGACTATATTAGATAACCATTCGACGTATCTGGTTGTTCTAATAAATCC
>JAULJZ010047554.1:0-14196 GCA_032270985.1 Heliamphora pulchella
GGTTTTGGATGGAAAACATGTTTTGGTTTTGTGGTTGAGTTCGCTCCCACCATATGATTGCATATTCTTGCTTTACAGCTCATTATCTGTTTCTATTGGGCTTCGGGTCACGGGTGAGAATTTTCTGTAAAACCATTTTCAGGTTATGCTATGGATGAGGAGTAGCTTTGGTGGTGCCTGCGGTAGCGAAATACTTTTATAGTTTTCATTTTTGGTATGCTTGTTCCTGAAAGCATTTTTTTATATGCCGTAAGGTGATATACTGTATGCATGTTGGAACTGTATATTTTTCTTTATGAGAGATGTATCTTTGTTGGGTATTCCATTGGTTTCAACAGGCGGATTTCAGTGTATGAAAACCTATATTTTTAATATAAAACGGATGGTTGGTGGATTTTCACATGACCTTGGGTTTTGGGGTGTGACAGCCCGGGGCTCGATTTTTGACGATCCAATAGTCGATCCTTGTTATTGGCGTCGTGGTCTACGCATCCATTCCGACGAAATTTCATTCTAGTAAAGCTTGATTTTGTACGTGGTTCGAGACATTAAGTTTTTAACTCATCGATGAAGGATCCTAGACTCTCATGTCTTATAAGGGTGCTACGTGTAATTGTGTGTGTTTTTACCGTCTTGAACTGCATGAAAATTGATTTTGTTCAAAGTTGGTTTTTTGGGTTTAAAACCTATTTTTTGTTGTTTTAGGTGGATGGAATCGGGTGTTGGGTGTTTCTTTCGAGGTCTTGGTGTTAGGCCTAGGCGTGTGTATGCCCAAGGGTGTTGGATGGGAGTTTGGAGGCGTTGATTTGAGGTTTGGAGGTTGAAACCCATAGCTTGAAATCTGTTTCCACGTAGGGTCAGTCAACTGGATCGAGGAGTCTAGTTGACTGGATCGTGGTTTGGTCGACTGGATATTGAGAGTTTGTCGACTGGATAGAGTGTTGGGGCATTTTTGCCGAGAATCCAGTAGAGTGTTTGGGTCGACTGGAAGGGGGCCCAGCCGAATGGATCTTGGGCTAGTTGTTTGGTGTTTTGGTGGTTGGTTTCTTGGTATCCAATCGATTTTTAACGGTATTCGGTTGATTGATAAATTGGATTAGTCGGCTGAAATATTGTTGGATTCTTTTTGGGATTTGGTTGGTCGTGTTGTGGTTTTGGGGGTTGTGTCGTGGCCTCGGGTGTTTCTTTATGTGTCGTCCTCTGTGGTGTCGTGGCCTCGGGTGTTTGTTCTTCGTTGGGTGCAGGCCGTGTTTGGGTCCGTGGTCCTTTTTGGGAAAAGGTGTTGGTTTCTAAAAATTGAGGCTTATGAGTCTGGTGTTAGCCTTTGAGTTAGGCGTGATTTTGTGGGTTGTCGGTTGTCCATGTGAGTGGATGTCGGGTTTTGTGGCAGGTGGCGTCATGATGTGAGGTTATATATGGCTGTGTGCGTTTATAACTACCTTTATGCATTTATAACTCTAATTTATTTATGTACGGACTATGTAGATGAATTACATGGCTTGATATCATTACGTGTAACGTGGTTTTATGCATTAAAACTCAGAGGTTTTATAGGCATGTATATGTGGGATATGAGGAATGGATGTATGTGGTGCATGTTGCATGGGTTGCAAGTGTTGTGTGAGTCGCGTGTGTAGCATGTGACATGGTTTGTGAAATGTAGTGATAGTACGTGGAATTGTGAATGTTAACCCTAGTTAACTAGGCATGTGTTAGGGTTGAGGTCCATCGGTGATAGTCCGTAAAGGTGTATTCAATAGGGCTGCAGTCCCTCGGTGAAAGTCTGTAAAGGTGCATTCGATAAGGCTGCACTCTCTCGGTAAAAATCCGTAAAGTTGCATTAACGGGGGCTGCGGTCCATCGGTGAAAATTTGAGAAGGTACATGGATTGCATGAACTGCATTGTGGGACGGATAAAACCAATTTCAAATGGTTTTTAAGACTCGTGTGAATCACGATCTAAAAACCATTTTCAAACTGTTTTCAAGGCTCCTATGTGTGAGTCAAAAGATGGTTCTTATCCTCACTTTCCCATTGCTATTGAAAATTGTTTTAATGGCTTGAAAGAGAGTAAAAAACTGCACCTCGTTTTGCTAACATGTTTAGCTTATGTTGCATGCTTGTCTAGTTTCTACTAAGCTTTGGTTCACGGTGTGGGATTTGAAATATTTTTCAGGTACCAATCACGCTGGTTGATCTGGAGTTGCTGGAGAGGCAAAAGATTTGTAGTCTTCTTTTTTGCTAATTTTGAATATGTTTGCTATAACATGTTTTTCGGTGTTGGAACTGTGTAATGTAAGTCGTTTGGCGATTATATATAATACATGTATGTTTTATATTGAGAGTGTAATCTTGGGTTGGGTGTTATGTTTGGTTGTTTTTGGGTATTTTACGTGATCTGGAGTTTGGGGCGTGACAGCTTGGTATCTGGGTTTGAATACCTAAGAGCCGTGGGAAGAGGGTGTATCACCGTGTGAGGTTGATTGCATGTGCTTGACTGCATGTGTTTAGATTCTTTGATAACATTAACGTGTTAGCATGATAAGCATGAGGTTGTTGTGTATATGTGAGCATGGGGGTGGAACTGTAGGATTGATTAGTGTTGTCTTTGGGCATTTGGATTAACAAACTTGGGAGTCAAGTTAGAAACACGTTTAGCAGACGTGATTTCTTGCAGGGAATCTGAGTAGGTTATTCAGATTGATACATCATTCTTGTCGGTTCTCCTCGGTATGTGGAGTCAGTTTAGCATGAACTTATGTGCTTATGTGTTAGCATGCTTATGTAGTTCGTGTTTATATGTTGCATCTTACGTTTTGCGTTGCTTTTATGTAGACGTGATGTCTGCGAGGAGAGGGCAAGGCCGTGGCAGTGGTTTTAGGCAATGGAATGTTTCTATCCTTGATGCTGGGGATGCAAATGCTCCCTAAGGGCCTGTTGATGCCATAGAGTTGCTGCGTATGATGGTGGGTACCATCTGCCAGCTAGTTGAGGTAGCTAGGGAAGTGAGTAGAATCTAGTAGGAGGATGGAGGTGCTTGGTTTCAGGGGTTTGTGGACAAACGTCAGAGGTTATTTGGTCCGAGTTCTCATTCTGCGGGGGCACATCATCAGTAAGCTTCTGTACCAGTACCGTTAGTGGCTTTGACAGGAAGGCCGGAACAAAGGGAGCCTACTTGTTATCGATGCAGACAGCGGGGGCATCGTGTGTCGAAGTGCCCACAAAGGAAGTAGTTCCGGGGTTCAGTACCAGTTCAGTCGCAGGGGGAGGTTAGATGTTATCGGTGTGGAAAGCCGAGGCATTGTTTGCTCGAGTGCCCACGCCGAGGCAGCAGTTATAGGGGAGAGGACTGTCAGTTTGTTATCGGCGTGGCCAGTCGGGATATATTCGCAGGAACTGTCCTTAGGGAGGCATGCACTGAGTAGGGAAGGAACACCAATGGGTTCGTGTGCTGGGTACATCAGAGTACCGATAGCAACATCCTGTAGTTCAGAGTTCCCGAGTGACAGATAGGGCAACTTCAGTTCATTCGGTACGACAGCCGACAGCACCAGGTTCTGGTGGATAGGCCAGAGTGACATTGCCCCGAGTGTATGCCCTCAGAGCTCCCAATTCTTCGAGGGCACCGGTCGTACTCGATGATGCAGCGATGCCTCCAGTGAGCAGAGGTACTTTCTGAGTGTACAGATTTTGAGCCAGAATTTTTACTGATGCTAGAGCATTACTTTTTCCTTGTTGTATCTGTTTAGAAATTGGTGATAGATTCTGTGGGTGGTGTTGTAATAAGCCGAACTCAAGATACGAATAAAAAAGAAAGAACATCTCAAAAGAAACGAAATCTCGAACCTAAGTTCAGTAAGAAGAACCGGCCCGACCCTTTAACCTTTCAAGCCTAAGACCCAGAAAAGAGAGGGAAACACACAAGCATATATTAAAATCCGAATATTGAGATTAAGAACTCAAGATTATAAGCCCAAGTTATTTAAGATAAGAGATAAGCTCGAAAAGTCAAGAAACGAACCTATGTGAAAAATACCCGAATTTTTTCCTAGAATTAAATAAATAAAATTATTTGATATATATATATATATATATATGCACTCAAGTGGCAAGTCACCTAGGAGATTGTGCCAAACTTGGTGGCCAAGTCTCCTAAACTCAAGTTAGTATAAGTAACTAAAGTTAAACAAACTAACCTAAGGTTAACCAATCTTCTTAAGTAAGCTACCACCACTCTCATTGTCTATACAATGGGGACCCAACCCATCACTTTTTCCTCTTGAATTTCGACATTTAGTGACGGAAGAGACAGGGAGTGCAAGAAAAAGAAAGAAGAAGGAAGAAGAAGAACCAAGAAATTTTGGTGGAATCCATGGATGCTAAAGCTAAGTCCTTGATCCAAATCATCAAAGAGCGATCTATATAAGGTAAGCAAGACTCTAACACATCTGATTTTACACCTACCAAACATCTCTTTCATCATTTGAAAACACTAATTAAATATCAAGAATCGAATATGAATCGAAAAGGCGTTATGGTGAGATTTTAGGACTGTCTTGGTGTAGCTGTTGTGTTTTGAAGTTTTCATGAGATTTTCTAATGGATCCATGGCATGAAAAGGTTCTGGAATTGTCATATTTGAGTGCACAAAATATGGATGTAAAGGAAATAGGCCAACCATTAACACACATGATGCTAGGAGACTAGATCTAAGCATGGCCTGCAATTTGAACCTTTCAACCTTTCTACTATGAGATTTGAAATATCATAACTCAATATAAACAATTTATCTAAGCCTGATTTTTATGTCCAGAGTTAGATTTTTGTGTTTTCTTTCATCCAAAATTGGTTTGAACTCATTTGAGTTAGTAGAACTCGAGATATTGTAATTCTAGCAAAATGTGGCTATTTCAGATCAGTCAACGGTACATACCTAAAAGCCCTAGTTTAAAATGCGATTCGAGTTTTGGCCAAAACATGAAAGTTGTAGATAACATGAATATCTATCTGTCCACCAAAAATGAGGAAAATTATTGAGTTTTGATAGGTCAAAACCCCTTTCAAAGTCTCTGTTGAGTTTCAGCTCACAAGGGACACTTCTGTCACATATTTTTGTGTAACCCAAAACCCCTATTTTAGATTACCTATTCCAAAAGTGGTCTACATGAACATTGTAGCTAACATATTGAAGTACTCTCTGCCCAAAAATTAGATCTTAAAGTCTCGAGATGATACCCCAAAACCGTTTTAAACCCTCTGTCCAAAACCAGCTCTGCTGAGTTTTTGTGGCTGACAGGACCTACTTTTTAAAATGGCCAAAAAGTCTAACTTGTTTCAAACAACTACCCTTAGCCGTAAACATGAATCTTGTAGGGGACATGTTGAGCTAAAATATAATAAAAAATGGGCTCCTTTGGACTTAATTTGATACCCTGAAACCGAGAGCAACTGAAGCATAATTTTGGGTAAAATCTGGAGAATGTGCTGAACCGTTTTTGCTTAGGATGAAATGTTCACCCTTTTGCATTAGGATTTGGTCTTAGTGTTAAACATGAGAGTTGTAGAAAATATTTTTATCTAAATGGTGTTTAAAAATCATAATTTAATTCCAAGTCTAAGTACCTCAAGATGCTGCGGTACATTGAAATTTAACGATTTGAAAGAGAATAACAAATGGTGAAATAAAATCCTTAAACAAGTGATGGATTGGGCAAGCACGTAGTACCCCTTAAACCTAAAAAGAAAGTAACCACTATCCCAAAAATCAAGAAAACATACCACGGTTAGAATCATTTTAGTTTCACCCTAAAGGGGGAGGATACCGTAATTAACGATCGAGTCGTGTTTTGCTTATTAGGCTCAAAGGTTGTAGAACCTGGGGGTGCTGCTTAGCTTGCCAGGGGGAGGCTCAATTCATACGCATATTATGCAAGGTGAGAGTGCTTAGCCATTATCTTGAACTTGAGTTTATATAAATGATGCTTAAAAATGGTTTAAAGTGCATGTTTTGAACTATGACCAGTTTGATGATTGCATGAACCTGTTGTTTTTAAAAGTTATGATGTTTTTAATTCAAATGTGCTATCTATGATATTCAGAGCTAGCATGATGTTACTATGAAAGTATGGTTAATGTTATGTGGTTGTTTCAAAGTGCCAAGTTCCAAGGGTTTTCGGCCCTTTTATATCCCTTTATGAGGGAAGCTACCCAACTATGGGATTTTTCATTTATCCCTATAGGGGAGGTTTCCCGTTGAGCGGGGGTTTTTGCCTTAAAGGCGTTGCGGGGTAAGTCCCGGATAGCACATACCACTCGTGCTTGGTGGAGAGTAGCTCTCATTTCATCACGTTGCTAGCCGTGTATTGAGAATTGAGGTTACGGTACTGTCGGAACTCCCGGTCGTAAGGTTAACCACTACTTGGATACTGTTGGGGTTTGAGTCTAGATTTGAGAAGTGGTCCTGCATTTTAAATTTGTGGCCGTTGAGCCAGGAACATATTTCTGTTTGCAATACTGAGAAGATTCTGTATAATCTGTGATGTTTTCATGTTCATGCAAATGCATCAGTTTCTATATTTTCGTAGAAAATGTGATGAATTATTTTTAGAAAGAGTTTTCAATTATCGTTACTTAAGTAACTGTCTTTTTTATTCATGATAATGCTAAGTGTGCTCTCCTGTAACCTCTGTGGTTGCAGATACCAAGAACAGCTAGGGGTTGGTCCACCACAGGCGTCATCGAGTAGTTTTAGTTCTGGTGTTGGAAATCATTTTGGCCAGTCTTTCTTTTGTTTAGTTTTAGTGTTGGCAAAGCTTCATGTATAGGATTTGAAGGTTTTTGACCTTTTAGAAGTAATTTATGCCTTGCGATGGTGAATCCCTAGTGACTCATGTTTACCTCTTTTTATATTAAGATATTTATGGTTGTTTAAGTTTACTCCTTGTCCATCTCTTGGGCTGCCGGTCTGCGGCGGGATCTTATCCCTTTGTGTAGGATTGGTGCCTTGCAGGAGCGGGGTGTTACATTTTGGTATCGGTGCCCTATGTTATAGGTTCTGTAGACTTGTTAGAGTGTGGTCTGTGGTGGACCGTAGGTTAAGTGTGTCGTCTTGCGGTCTGTTGAGAAGTGTGGTTTAGTCCTTGGATTGTCAAACCATTGCCTTCGGGTATCTGACTGACTAGCATTGAGGTCCATTTGGAAAATGTGTTCTGCAGACGCAGGGTCCTAATTGAAAGTCTAAGCAAGTTATCAGATTGGAGAGATAACCCGGAAGGGGTCTTGTGTTGCTGTCAGTTTGCGAAGTCTAAGCAAGTTATCAGATTGGGGATATGACCCGGGAGGAACCTTGTGTTGATGTCATTTTGTGAAGTCTAAGTGGGTTATCAGATTACGGGGACGAACTTTGTGTCATTGAATCCTTTTGTAGACAGTTTGTTCTTATCCTTATGTCTATAAGTTGGACTCTTATGTCGAGCCCTAAGTCGTAGCTTTCCTACGATTGGAAGGAGCATGGAGAGACTCGGATGGAGTGTCATTCAACCCAAACCAGTATAATGAGGCACAACAAGAATAATTTTCGCGAGTGGGTGTGGTGTTGGGGATTTTGGGGTTTTCAAAATGCTTCAAAAATATGGGGATTCAAAGATGTTTGAAAATTGCTTTAACACCTTGAAAGCAAAAATTTGAAAACCCCTTTTTTATTGAAAATAGAGTCGCCACTTAGTTTTTGATAAAAACTAAGAAAAACAAAAATGGCTTACTGATCTTGAAAACGTTAACCAGATAAAGAGAGTTCAGGGCTAAGGCACGAATCGAGGAAGGTCTTAGGCATTCTGTTCGCCCAACCATAAGGTTGGTCTCTACTAATCATCATTGGTTCTTTAATAAGATTTTTCAAGTGCGTGCAAATAAAGAAAATGGAGACAAAGAGAGAACATCCAAAATCAGGTATGAAAAATACATAACATATGTACATAGCACTCCAAATTAAAACAAATAAAGGGGTAAAATCTTAAGTCCTAAGACATGCAATTTCTAACTAAAAGGATACATGGAACACTCTCACATGCATTATTCATAAAAAAAAAACCTAATCTATTATGTTTTAAATAAAAGAGTAAAAACATGTTAGATATTGTTAAAACTACCTAAACATGGGTTACTAGCAAGAAATAAACCAAACTATCTTAAACATGGTTTCAAATAAAGAAACTAAATTATGCATATTACCAAAATGAAAAAGATTATGATTAAAAAAATAAAAAAAAAACAAATGCATAAAAGATCCTATGAAAAGAAAGTTACAAAAGAAGCTTATTCTTAAAAAGAAAAAGATTAGAAAATGCTATAAATAAAAGAATAATCTAACTATTCACATTTTATATTTTAAGCAAAGCAAAAGAAAAATAAGAGAAATAAAATGAACAAATGAGTTTCAATTATCAAAAGACTTTTTGTGATTTTTTTTATTTAATAACATGAAAGAAAAAATAAGTGTTATAAAAAGAAAACAAAACCATAGAAAAAGAAGAAGAAAATGGTGCTTTATACTAAACACTAACATTAAGAGAAAAGAAATACTAATTAAATTAATACTAAAAGAAAAATTAAATAGAATATTATAAGAAAATTTAAAGTTAGTAATGAGAAGAAAATGTTAAAGGAAGAAATTATACTAATATACAGAGAAGAAAAAGAAAATGGAGAATAAATGTTAGTAAAGGAGTATTAAACTAATATTATAACAAATGGAAAAGAAAGAAAATGGTGCATTAAAAGAAAATCAAAGCTACATTACAAGGAAAAGGAAAGAAAAAGAAATAAAATGCGACAAAGAAAAATTACACTACTATTAAAGAAAAGAAAATAAACTAGAACATTATTAAAGGAAAATTAGACGAATTAAAGGAAAACAAAAATTAGAAAATTAAACTAATGCTAGAAAGATAAAAGAAAGTAAAATAACTAATGAATGAAAATAAAATTACTACACTAAAAGAGGAAGGAATAGAATATACTAATAAATGAAATTGGACTAATATTAAAAAGACAAAAAAATTAATTACAACTATTCAATTTAAATGCAAAATGTAGTATTAATTACTACATTCACGTAAATGTAGGTGCATTATCGTAGTAATTAACAATATTATTAAGTTGTAAATGCCGAAATATATTAGCACCAAATAATGAACACAAATAGAAATTACAATGTGTTAAGTGTGAGTATGAAGGAATTAACAATTAAAGAAGTAAATAAAATAACTAAATTATATGAAGTAAACAAGATTAATTACATGAATGGAAAGAGTAGGCAATTTGAAATAGAATTTTAACCCGGTCACTCCAAAAGAGAGGAAATAGAGCTAAAAAGACCGGGGATCCAAACGAGGTACCTGAATCATGAAATTCACAAATTGGGGAATGTGCTTCAATCATCATATGGTGATTCCAAGCAAGGGTTTCAAATGTAGGTATTGGGGGTTTGGGACTCGGTATTTCGGCAGGACTTTGACGTCAGGGCTCGGAAGTGTTCGGCGTCTCGGCAAAGCTTCACTCACTAATCTCACATCGCAAAATCTCTCTCAAAAAATGTACCAGGGCTACGGTATTTATAGAGTTCATCAGCCAATGAAATGTTACCACGTTTAAGGGACACATCAGGTCATTTGGAGTTGGCGGTCGCCACAATGCAAGTTGGCGGTCGCCACTTTTGGCTAGGATTTCTACAAAGTTTATGGTGGTTGCCATGATGGAAGTTGGCGGTCGCCTTACTTGGACAGCAAGTTTTGATGGTTTGTCAAAATTTTATTGGTTTGAAGGTTTCGGGTTCAAATACCGAGCTTGGATCACTTCCCAAGGATTGTACTGAGGCACTATTTTACCTATTTTCATTATTGGAATCACCTAAGATTAGGCGAGGTCAAATTGGGGTGTCTACAGTGGGACTGGTGGAACCTGATCTAATCGCTAGGATGTTGGAGGTGATCGTAAGATTGACGAAACAGAACGCGAGTTGGATTGTGATGCAAGCTGAGAGGAACAGTAACACCTTAATCAAACAATTTAAGGATCTATGTGCAAAGAAGTTCATAGGAACCCTTAGGCTTGTAGAAGTAGAAAACTGATTGAAGGATGCCATGCGTATTCTGGATAGGTTAGGGGTAGATGCGGATAATAGGTTTGACCTCGTAGCTTTTATGTTTTGGAGAGAAGCATACCACTGGTGGGAAGCCATGGAACGGTTCTTGAAGATGCTGGTGCCAGGAGTTGAACCTCTCGTACCCTAGAGAATCACTTTGGATCGTTTTGAGAAAACGTTTGACGTATAGTACAAGCCCATAAACTATAAGCATGAGAAGGAGCAGGAATTCATCGACCTGGAACGAGGAAGGATGACTGTGGCAAAATTCGAGATGAAATTTACAGAGTTGACACGATATGCCACCCAGCTTATACCTAATGAGGAGATAAGGTGTAGAAGGTTCAAGAATGGATTACGTTTTCGAATTAGGACAAGGATGATGGTTCTCGAGGTGATATAATTCTATTATTTCTGGTGGAGTTGCGAAGCAACTTAGTGCGAGTATGCGGAAGGAATAAGTGTTTGGATGAGAATAGTGGAAGCGTAAGTGAAACTGTATGAATTAATGGGTATGATTTTTTTTTATAAATTTGGCTTTGAGTGAATCGAGTGTCTTGGTGAAATACTGGTAAGATGAAATAGTTAAAGTGCGGAAGTGGGTTTTTGGTTCGGTTATGCGGCAGAGAATGTGTGAAGGGATTGAGTTATGATGGTAAGAGATTTTAGAATAAGGAGTTTGTACTGTACGGTTAAAGTATTGTTAGGTGAGTGGTACATATGTGAAAGAAAGATGCGAATGTATATTGTGGTATGACGAGGGTTGTATTTGGGTTGGTATAGGTAAGCATATACCTGTGGAGCGTTTAGTCTACGTGGTATGTTTTTCCCTAGTGACGCATTAGGTTCAGGTGGCGGTATAAATCTTGATGGTCGTAAGGCTAGAGTGGTAATTAAAAGTGTGTGTAAAGATTGTGTATTGAAGATAGATGATAGGGTGACTGTTAAGAACAAGTATCCTTTGCCTAGGATAGATGACATGTTCGACCAATTGCAAGGAACCAGAGTGTTCTCAAAGATAGACTTGAGGTTAGGATATCATCAATTGAAAGTGCGAGAGTCGGCTAGCTTAGAGTGATACGTGAGAAATCGTGGGTTACGATGCCTGTGATCGATGTGTGCTTTGAAAGCAGAAGTGCGGAAGTGCAGAAGGTGTCTGCATGGTTAAGGAAGTTCTTGATAACTCTGGATAGAAGAACTCAAGATTGGATTCCCATTGTATTGTGTCGTGCGCTTTCTATGAGAGTTACGTGGGCAGTGGACTCGAAGCCGTGGCGTGGTTGTGATTTGCGTAGCAAGAGTTAGGTGAGTAAGCGCAACCTTCTGGAGTGAGGTTTTGGCGCGATGGGAATGTTGATGAATGTCTTCGTGCATGATTGGTGATGAGCTTGTAATCCTATGGTATGAGATGTGTTGTACAAGGTATGTAGATTGGTAGTGTTCGTATCTGTGTGTGAATGAGGTATGAAAGCTGAGAGCTTGATGTAGCAGATGGTTTGGGGTACCGTGATCGTGGTTAACGGCAACTGTTTGACTGTGGTCGATGTGGCTTCAAGGTAAAGTTCACAGGGTTCTTGAGAGGCCAAGTGTTTGTGAGTACTAGGAGTACGCTGAGATTGGGTCATGGGCTTTGTTGACCCTTTTCTTCTCTCTAGAGAGAGATAGAGTTTCTTTGTAGACGGTTGTCTGGTGTGAGTTATTTCATCTCGGTTGGAGGGAGATGCCGGGTTCTTGATCGATTCAGGTTTTGGTTGTGTATTGAGACAAAAAATCTTTGTGGATTTGTTATCCGTGTTATGACCCTTGGAGTTATGATTTGGGGATTTGTATCGCCGTGATCGAGTGATTGTGGGTTTGCTTCTTCGTGGCTTCAACATGTGGTTCATGGCTACGTGCCTTCTTGGATGTGGAACATCTGTGTGTATAACTTGGGATCCGATTTCTCCCACGGTTCGGGACCGTAAAGAATTGCATGATGGGGTTAGTATTATCCACAGTGGAAGACCGTAAAAGAGTACGTATGAGTGTAGTAAGCATGATAGGTTGTGGTAACCTAGTAAGTGTGGCTCGTTTTGTATGATGGTTGAACCATTTGGGTTGTGTTCCTTGTGAGGTCAGGTTCGTAGACTAGGAATGCTTTTGCTTGTTCTTGTTGACAAAGGAATTCGTGTTGAGATGTAGTGTTCTTTCTACAGTGATCAGCTGAGAATCGTTAACCATTGTGTATAGCTTATTCTGGATTGTGTGGTTATAGTTGTACTTCTAGCTCATGGCAGAGTGCGAATTTTGCCGGAATAGTGCGGCTGTGATATGCGCATAGTGGGTTTCTAATAGACTTTGGTGAGTCTGGATTCGGGTCCTGTTTGGAGCTTTGAACTATTCAGAGTTCTTAGAGTCGAGGAGTGGTTATCGACTATGGTAAGTGTTGTGCTTTGGCATAACCGTTGGTTTGGATGGTGGTCCCGAGAGCGTGGTAAGGTATGAATCAGGAAGGATATGATGTTTGAGAAGCCTTGGTTGGCGTGGTTTATTCAGACCACCGCGGTTATTTGGTCGAGAATGGAAGGACCGTGATAAGCTCTAGATGTGAGAAAATTTCTATGTGTAAGATGTTAGTCTTGGTTTGTGTCTTGGGTCCGAATATTTTGCTATTGTGGACTCAATTGATTGGTGTATGTGTTATGAGTTGGAATAGATGTCGGATGATGGCTATCATGTTTGTTCTGTCAGATGACGGCGATCATGTTTGATGTGAGGCTGATCTACAGCTTTAGTATCCGTGATTTGATAGCGAGATGTTGAGTTGTGTAGTGATGTGCGGTTGCACGGGGGACATGGTTGGGTTTTGTGTAGGATGTTAGATGTCTATGAGATGTTCTATCTGTGGAATGTGTTTGGTCGAGTGACTTGTTTGGGTCAGGTGACTTTGTGACTGTGGTGCCGAATTGGTTTCCAGTTGTATGGAACCTTGTCTAGGATAATGGTGTATCACCTAGTGTTTCTCCTGGGTGAGAATTGTGGTTCGTGATAGAAGTTTGAGTAGAGGATGAAGGTTTGAAGGTTTTTAGAGATGAAAAGCATTCTTTGATGTCCAGGTGAGTAAGTGAACTTCTCTATGGAGTCCGGTGTTGTGTTGTTGCTCGTGGATCGGTGTCGTGTCAACTTTGAGATGGCATTGTTAGCATCAGTAGGGTAATGATGTGGTATCAGTGGTCATCTGGCGATCGTTAAAACTCGAGTAGAGTTTGTGCATGGAACATGTGATTTAATGTGATCGATGTCGGAGTTTGACGTCGTGTGTTTGGACTTGTGGAGATAGTTCTCGGTGTGCATGGTCAGGTGTGATTGAGCTAGTTTGTGGCAGTAAGAGCGAAGGGGTGGTAGTCACTATGTTCGGGCGTAGAGAGTGTTTGGAATCAAGTACCATGGTGGATTGGTCTTGTGTGATGTGTTTATCGCTGGAGTAGTATGTTTTGAGGATTGGCAGTGTGAGTTGGATCTTGATCCCACATTTCATAGATGTCTCATCGGTGACAGTGAAGTCAGTAGGACTTGCACGTGTCGGCAGTTTGTGAGGAGTCGTGTTTACCTCGTGTGACGACATGTTTGGGATTTCAGTTGTTGGGGCATTTCTGTTGCTGTGCGGTATCGCTGGGTCTGCAATAGGGATCGTTGATAGTTTCAGGATAGTGATTGGCATGAGTTTCAGTGTTTAATTTCGAGGACAAAA
This sequence comes from Heliamphora pulchella, assembly GCA_032270985.1. NCBI lineage: Eukaryota > Viridiplantae > Streptophyta > Magnoliopsida > Ericales > Sarraceniaceae > Heliamphora > Heliamphora pulchella. The sequence goes on from JAULJZ010047554.1 coordinate 13,872, forward strand.
TTTCTTAAAGAATGGTAGATTGTAATAGCCCGAACTCATGATACGAATAAAAAATAAGGAACAACTCAAAAGAAACGAAATCTTGAACCTAAGTTCGGTAAGAAGAACCGGCCCGACCCATTAACCTTTCGAGCCCGAGACCCGGGAAAGAGGGGAAAACACACAAGCATTTATTAAAACCCGAATATTGAGGTTAAGAAACTCATGGTTATAAGCCCAAGTTGTTTAAGATAAGAGATAAGCTCGAAAAGTCAAGAAACGAACTTATGTGAAAAATACCCAAATTTTCTTCTAGAATTAAATAAATAAAATTATTTAATATATA
>JAULJZ010047565.1:0-14196 GCA_032270985.1 Heliamphora pulchella
CATGAACTGCATTGTGGGACGGATAGACCAATTTTCAAATTATTTTTAAGATTTGTGTGAATCGCAATCTAAAAATCGTTTTCAAACTGTTTTCAAGACTCATGTAAGTGAGTCAACATTGGTTTGTATCCTCGCTTTCCTATTTGCATGTGAAAATTATTTTTTACAGGCTTGAAAGAGAGTCTAAAATTGCACCTCATTTTCCTAGCCTATTTAGCTTACATTGCATGTGTTGTCTAGTATCTGCTGAGCTTTGGCTCATGGTGTGGGATTTGAAATATTTTTCAAGTACCGGTCACGTAGGTTGATCCGGGGTTGCTAGAGAGGTGGAAGAGCTGTAATATTCCTTTTGTTCCTTCCGTTTCATGTATGCTATTACATATTTTCCCGGTGTTGAAATCGTGTAATGCAAGCCGTTCGGCGATTATATACAATACATGTATATTTTATTTGAGAGTGTATTCTCGAGTTGGGCGTTATATTTTGTTGTTTGTGGGTGTTTCACGTGATCCGGAGTTTAGGGCGTGAAAAAAAGAGATTAGGCCAAACACATGCTAAAAATATAATTAAGGATGAAAAAATTTATTGACAAATGCATGAGATATCACACTATTCCTAAAAATAGATTTTTGCCCCTCGAAATTTGTGACTCGATGCAACAAATTATGGCGTCTTACTCTCAAAGATTTAATTGTCGTTTTCACACAAGTTTACACAACTCTATTGATAAATCCAATATCAAACTCAAAATCAATATGTACACTTATATAAAATTTCAAGAATTAACACAACAATAACATCGTTTAATCAACTATATTTGTATAGTAATATAAGTCTCATGCCTCTGTCATAAGTTTAATTTTCTATTCTTAATTATATTTTAATACATACTTAAATTTTTTGATTTAATAATATTCTATTTAATTTTTCTCCCAATAAAATTAACAATAAATTCAAAAATCTTGTGCTCGAGTCTTGCTAGCAATGCCCTATCTAATCTAGTGCGCAAGTTTTGTGGATAAATCTAAATTTTGTTATAATTTTGATACAAAATTTTAATATATTTTAAAATAAAAATAATAATATTGATATTTATTGTTGGAAATAAGTAGATTTTGAACAAGTTTGAACATGAGTTTTAATTAACTTTGAAACTAAATATTTTTGAATTGAATTATTCTTTTTTGAAAATTTCAAGTCTTAATAGGTTCATCTCCATGAGTAGATTAATCATAGATTCTCTGGCATTCAAAATCGTTAACGGGTGAATGAGAAATTGACTCCAAAAGTGTGCCATTAAAGTTGGCAAGAGTTGGCAACTTATACTCAATCCCACATTAATTGAGAGAAGGGTTATTGAGTGGTTTATATAAGCTAACCTTGGCCTAAACGGTGTGCCCCTTAGGGGTACCCAATTTTGTGGATGGAGAAGGACTTACCCAAGGGTGGGTTCGACCTAAACCTCACACGAGTGCGCCACCGCCGCTGCTTGCCCATCCGATCGACCAGCCGGACTTAGGCTCAGGTTCGTGGGTCGCGAGTTGCGGGCCGAGTCAGGTCAACCCTTATCCTTTTACGAAAACTTCATTTAATTTTTTAATTTTTGAATAATTTAATTATTTAAATTATTTCAACTTATGTTATCATTTTAGTTCGTTGCTGACCGTTGGAAGTCAGAACGGACCGTTGGAGTCCGAAACGAGTTCGCGTCTATTGAGTGGTCCAACCGCCTGAACGAACCAATTTGTGACTGTTACAAACAGGCACCACTGGGTCTTTAAATTGGCTGACCCTTTGCCCATTCAATCATTCAATTCCCGAATTGCTTCCCTCTTCCAGTGCTTCTGCATCTGTCATTTTACTTCATTTTCCTGCTATTCTGGATAGAGTTTCAAACACTGCTTCGGTTTGCTGAGCCTTCGAATTGTTGTGCTGCTTTCGATGGCTGTTCATCGTTGTATCCTAGGAGCATACGTCGCACAACTCGAAGCACCGTTGCGAGGGCGAATTTGTCTTAAGAAAATCAAGTCAAACACGAGTCTCGATCTAATTCACCTGTGACACGTTCTTTTCAATATTTTTAGTTTTTGTATTTTTAGTTTCTACAGTAGGTTCTGTTTCTTATCGCCATTCTGGTTTCAGTATTTGTTTAGGTACACAACAAATTTGCATTTCTATTTATCGTTTGGTTTTATTTTTCTATTTCTGCTATTAGTTTTGTACAAAACATATTGTTTAGTATTCTACTTTGCCAACAATTGTGAGACCGGTACCGTTTTAATTTTGATATATATAAATGATGATGTGTTTTTCCTTCTTGTTATATATCATCGATGCATGGTTTATGTTTTGAAGTTATAGAACAGCATGTATAGACGTGTTTTATGCTTTCTCGGACCTTGTTTAGGCTTGTTTGGTTGGCCTTAGAACACAAAACTCGAGACCAAAATAGTAGGCTGTTCGGTTAACTGAACTGGTGAGTTCGGTCGACTAAACTAAAAACCAGTAGGTTGAGAACCTTGGGTTCGGTCGACTGGGGGACTTGGTCTAGTCGACTGAACCATTTTTCTTAAGTTCGGTCGACTGAACTCAAGGGTTCGGTCGACTGAACTGAGGCGGTGCACGTTTTTCGTGGAGCTTCAGTCAACTGAAGTAACCTCTTCAGTCGATTGAACTGGTGTTTTGGCAAGCTTATAAGTATCCTGAGGGATGGAACGTTTGGAAATTGTTTGTTTCTTCCATTCTCTCTGCCTTCTCTCTACATATTTGACCCGCCCGAGCCTAGTTTTTGACGATCAGCTTGTGCATCCCTACTATTCACGCTGCTAGCTTCACACTCATCCTGTCAGATTCTTGTTCTGACGAGGTCCAATTTTTTAGGCGTCGGGTTTTGACCCAACAAGGTAGAATTCTAGACCTACTGCTGTTATGAATGTATTATATGTAATTATATGTGTTTTCACTGGGTAAAAAATACATCAAATGTCATATTTTCTGTTTAAGCCTTGTTTTTCTGATAGAAAGCATGTTGTTAGCTTTTCTTGGCTTATAGTACTGTATGACAAATGATAGTATGGTTGTTCAAAGGATTTTCTTGAAAACGGTGGATTTTGTTGGAAAATGGTAGTTTTGGGTAAAAATCTCAACACTTGGTATTCTGGAGGTTTTGAGCTCGCCTTCACAGTTGAGTCTCAGGTTTTGAAACGTTTTGTGAAAAATGAAAAAAAATATTTTGAAAATGTTTTGTTGATCTCCATGTTGATGGATGAATCTATATACATGTTTAATGTATTGTTTTGAGGAAATATTTTCGTAGTTGTGCTACGATACTATTTTTAGAAGATTATCTAGATGTACCGGGATGACATGTATTTAGCATGAGTTGCCCTCGGTGAAAGTCCAGAAATGTGCGCAGTGTAGGTACCTTTGTTATCCTTCGGGGTAGTTCTCGTAAAGAAGGTCAGTTTGGGTGCTCTTTTTCCTCGGGTTGTCGAGCCCGTAAAGTTAGCATTTACGTCGTGGTGCTCCGTATAGAACTTGCCATTACCTAGTAGGCCTTAAGTGGTTCAGAACTAGGGTAATGGAGAGGAGTCTATAGTTGTTACCTTTATATGTGTGACAGAGTCCGTACATAGGATCTTTTTCTTCATTTCCACGATGGTACATTCCGTGAGGGAACGATGTTTTGGTTACTGTTTTCCTTCAGTTGTAAAATGTGTTTTTCATTGATTAAATGCTTAGTTGTGAAGGAAAATTTGTTTTGGAGGTTTGTGGGAAAGTTTAGATTTTATGAAGTAAAACCTTTTGGATTTTGTGGTTGAGTTCGCTCCCTCTCTACATGATTGCATATTTCTTGCTTTACAGCTTTATTGTCTGTTTCTATTGGGCTTCGGCTCACGGGTGAGATTTTTTCTGTAAAACTATTTTCAGGTGATGCTTTGGATGATGACCTTGAGTAGCTATGGTGATGCCCGCATTGGCGGAAGACTTTTGTAGTTTTCCTTTTTGGTATGCCTGTTCCTGAAGGCAGCTTTGTACGCCATAAGGCGGTATATTTATGCATGTTATACAGGATGTTTACTGTTTATGAGAGATGCATATCGGGTTTTCTTGTGATTTGAACAGGTGGATTTGAATGTATGAAAACGTATTTTTTGTAAAAAAAACTGGTGTTTGGTTGATTTTCACGTGACCCTAGATTTTGGGACGTGACAACTTTTGATTAGACCTCTGGGTTCGAATACCTAAGAGTTATGGGAAAAAGGGTTTATCACCTGGTGAGGCTGATTGTGTATGCTTTCTTGCATGTGTTTAAATGTTGGTTTATAACATGTTAATAGCTTTCTGAGCATGATAATTGTGTATATGTGGGTATGGAGGTGGAATCTCAGGATTGATAAGTTTTCCTTCAGGCGTTTGGTTAAACATATTTGGAAGCCAAGTTCGAAGCGCGTTTGGCCGACGTGTTTTATAGCAAGGAATCTGAATAGGTTATCCAAATGGACGAGTCTGTCTTGTTAGTTCTCCTCGGTATGTGAGACGTGTTAACATGATCTTATGTGGCTATGTGATAGCATGATTACATGTTCCTGTTACGTAGTAACATATTGTAAGAAAGCTTTTCTTGTTTATATTGCTTTCTATAGAATTATGTCTACGCGGGGAGCGCGGGGACGGGGTCGTGGCCGAAGCCATGGCCGAGTTCATGCTTATGTTCAGGTTCCAGAGGAGGGAGACGTTCATACCCCACAGGAACAAGTGGGCGGTGCTGACGTTGTCCAGGAAATGCTTGCCACTATGCGAGTCATGGCAGAAGCGACCAGGGCTAGTGTGCGGGTTCTTGAGCCAAGGGCTTCTGTGACTATGAGAGAGTTTCGGCGGTTGGATCCTCCAACCTTTGTTGGGGAGCCGGACCCCAATGTTGCTACTGAGTGGTTGGAAGTGACCACGTCGATCTTTGATACTCTGGATATTGAGGAGGATGCTTTGCGGGTAAAGTTGGCGGTGTTCCAACTACGGGAAGATGCTAGAGAGTGGTGCAGTTTGCCAAGACCACTGTGGATGAGACGTGGGCTACTTTTACGAGAGTTTTCTTGGAGAAGTATTTCCCGAGATCTTCGAGAGATATTTACCGAGAGGAGTTCCTCTCCCTTGTTCAGGGGAATTTGTCTGTGGTCCAGTATGAGGCCAAGTTCGCGAATCTGTCGTGATTTGCACCAGAGATGGTATAGACAGAGGAGTTACGTACTCGGAGGTTTGAGAGGGGACTTCGACCTGCTATCAAGGAAAGGGTTGTAGCTCTGGATGTGGATGTACATCAAGTTGGTGGAAGCTTCTATCCGGGTAGAGAACTCGTTAGTAGATAGCCGCAGGATTAGAGAGAGCGGGAGTCAGCAGGGCAGTGGAGATGCACAGTTCCAGAGGAGTGGGGAAAAGAGTCAGAGATCGTCCGGACCTAGTTCTCATGTTGTCGAATCGTATCAGCTGCGGTCATCTGCGCCCACACTTTTAGTAGCTCGACTGGAAGGCCAGAGCAGAGAGGGTTGATCTGTTATAGATGCGGACAGTCGGGGCATCGGTCAGTTGAGTGCCCGCAGAAGGGCCAGACTTAGAGTTCAGCGCCCGTCCAGTCACAGGCGAGAGACCCACCTATCTGTTTTGGGTGTTGTCAGTCCGGGCATATTCGCAGATCCTGTCCCAGAGTGGGAAATGTTTAGGGCACGACAGGAGCGTCAGTTGCTTCGTCGATACAGAGGCGACAGGCTCTGCAACAGCCTAGGGCTCAGACTTTTAGGTTTGTGAAAGGAGGTGCTTCAGCTCAGTCAATGAGACAGCCATCGACTCAGGGTTATGGTTGGCAGACCAGACTACCACAGGCCAGGGCTTATGTTCTTGCGGATCGCAGTGCTTCCAAAGCACCAGTCACGTCTGATGCGGTAGTTACTCCAGCTATGATCAGAGGTACTCTTCTAGTCTTTAGATCACGAGCCAGTGTTTGTATAGACACGGGAGCATCACATTTGTTTATATCCTCTACATTTGTGTCTGCATTGGTGTTAGAAATGGACTGGTTCGGTAGTACCTTGTGTGTTGAGACCCCAGTTAGTGGGAGTATGACACTGAGCCTTGTTTGTAGATCCTGCGTGTTGGAGGTCGTCGTTCGTTATTTAGAGTTTGATTTCATCATTCTAGACATGACCACGTTTGACGTCATCATAGGGATGGACTGGGTGGTGACCTACCATGCCTATATAGATTGTGAGCGATGGAGAGTGTCGATCTGTACACCGGTGGGTGACTGCTTCTACTTTGTGGGTGATCGGGATGAGGGCTTGGTGTCTGTACCAGGTGCCACACGAGTTTGAGGGAACTTGGGTTCTCTCTTTTTTTCTCTCAGATTGGATATGCCAGATGTGGTTCGAGGGGAGTTACCCCCTATGGCGTGTGACTATTCGGATGTCTTTCCTGACGATCTGTTTGAGTTGCCACCGAGCTGTGATGTGGAGTTCTCCAATGATCTTATTCCAAGAGCGGCTCCTATCTCTATGCCATCATATCGCTTTACACCTATTGAGTTGCAAGAACTCAAGGTGCAGTTGCTGGAGTTGCTGGACAAAGGGTTTGTATGGCCGAGTACGTCGCCGTGGGGAGCACCAGCTTTGTTCGTGAAGAAGAAGGATGGGTTGTTGAGACTATATATAGATTACAGGAAGTTGAATCAGGTGACTATAAAAAATAGGTATCCGATGCCGAGGATTGACGACCTATTTGATCAGCTAAGGGGATCGCGCTGCTTTTCGAAGATTTACTCGAGGTCAGGGTATCATTAACTGCGGATTAGGGACGAGGACATAGCGAAGACCGCCTTTCGAACTTGCTATGGTCACTACGAGTTTCTGGTTATGCCGTTTGGTCTGACGAACGCCCCTGCCACATTTATGGGTCTGATGAACCGTATCTTCCACTCCTACCTGGACAGTTTTGTGGTCGTGTTCGTGGATGATATCCTGGTTTATTTGCCCACGAGGGAGATGCATGAGAAGGATCTGCACGTCGTCTTGCAGCTTCTGAGAGAACATCACTTGTATACGAAGTTCGAGAAGTGCGAGTTTTGGATGTCAGAGGTGAGATTTCTTGGACACGTGGTGTCGAAGAATGGGGTATCAGTAGACTCGACAAAGACTGATGCGGTGACAGATTGGTAGCAACCAAAGAATGTTTTTGAGATCTGCAGTTTTTTGGGCCTAGCGGGTTATTATCGGTGGTTCGTGAATGACTTCTCTAGGCTTGTAGCACCGATGACGCGTTTGACGCGGAAGGGAGTCAGTTTTGTGTGGAGTGATTCCTGTGAGTCAGCTTTTCAGGAGCTAAAGAGGAGATTGACCAGTGCGCCAGTGTTGATTATTCCTGAGCGAGGTCGGGAGTATATAGTGTACTGTGATGCGTCACTTGACGGTTTGGGCTGTGTGTTGATGCAGGGAGGTCCGATTGTAGCCTATGGCTCGCGACAGCTGAAAACACAAGAGAGGAATTACCCTACTCATGATCTAGAGTTAGCAGCCGTAGTCTTCGCTTTGAAGACATGGCGGCATTATCTATATGGTGAGCATTTTGAGGTTTTCTCTGATCACAAGAGCTTGAAGTACTTATTTTCATAGATAGACCTGAATCTTCACCAGCGGCAATGGATGGAGTTGTTGGGAGACTACGACTTTGATTTGCAGTACCATCCAGGAAATCCAAATGTCGTATCTGACGCACTCAGTAGTAGTTCTCATGGCTCGTTAGCTTCTGTGGCTCTACGAGAATGGGACATGCTCAGAGCTGTTGGGAAGTTTGATTTGTGTCTCAGGGAGACAGGGGAAGGTGCGACATTATATTCTATAGCTTCACAGCCTGCATTAGTTGCACGCGTGCTAGAGGATCAGAGGACTGATCAGGAGGCTCAGATGATACGGGACCGCATTGCTAGCGGGAAGGATACAACAGGATGAGTGGTGAGTTCAGATCAGCGTTTGAGGTTAACAGGGCATTTGTTTGTGCCAGAGTTGTGCCGTGCTGAGGTGCTATATGAGTTTCATCACTCACGTCTTGTAGTGCATCCGGGATGCACGAAGATGTATCACGATTTATGCCGACAGTTCTGGTGGACGAGGATGAAAAGGGTTGTGATCCGATTCATTTCTCGATGCTTTACTTGTCAGCATGTAAAGGTGGAGCACCAGAGACCTGCAGGATTGTTGCAACCGTTGCCTGTATTTGAGTGGAAGTGGGAGAATGTCACGATGGATTTTGTATCAGGACTTCACGCTCGTCGAAGGGACACGATGCTGTGTGGGTTATAGTGGATAGGTTGACGAAGTCTGCGCACTTCCTCCCTATTCGAGTGAGAGACCTAGTGGACCGATTGAGTAGATTGTACATTCGAGAGATAGTCCAACTACACAGAGTATCTATGACTATTGTTTCTGATCGAGTCTCGCGCTTTACATCGCGCTTTTGGCATAGTCTTCAGATGGCTTTGGGGACTAGCTTGACTTTTAGTACAGCTTTTCATCCTTAGACCGACGGTCAGTCTGAGAGGACTATCCAGATTTTGGAGGACATGCTGAGAGCCTGTGTGCTTGATTTTTAGGGTTCTTGGGAGGATCACCTATCATTAGCAGAGTTTGCATACAACAACAATTACCAGTCCAGTATTGGAATGACACCGAATGAGGCCCTGTATGGTAGATCGTGTAGGTCGCCTGTTTGTTGGACAGAGGTGGGAGTGACTACTGTTTTGGGGCCCAACTTAGTATGGGAGACGACAGAGCAGATTACCGTGATTTGTCAGCTTCTGGTGATAGGTCAGAGCCGCCAGAAGAGTCATGCAGATCGGAGGAGGAGACCGTTAGAGTTTGCTATGGGGGATCATGTGTTTTTGAAAGTTTTGCCTCGCAGAGGGTTGATGAGGTTTAGCCGTCGCGGGAAGCTATCACCACGTTTTATTGGACCCTTCAAGATCCTGGAGAAGATTGGGGTGGTAGCATACCATTTGGGTTTGCCACCTCAGCTAGCATCCGTGCACGATGTCTTTCATGTTTCTATGCTTCGGAGGTTTGAACCGGATCCGTCTCATATATTGAAGTGGACTGAGTTGCGAGTTGATGAGATGTCACGTATGAGGAACGCCTAGTGAAAATTGTGGATTCAAAGGAACAGGTGCTGCGGGGAAGAACGATTTCGTATGTCAAAGTTCAGTGGCTTCATCACGAGGTTGAGGAAGCGACTTGGGAGCTTGAGCCTGGGATGCGTGCTAGACACCCAGACCTGTTTACCTCGTGACCTTGTAGAGAATTTTGGGGGCAAAATTCCTTAAGGGGGGAGAGTTGTGAGACCCGGTACCATTTTAATTTTGATATATATAAATGATGACGTGTTTTTCCTTCATGTTATATATCATCGATCCATGGTTTATGTTTTGGAGTTATAGAACAGCATGTATAGATGTGTTTTATGCTTTCTCGGACCTTGTTTAGGCTTGTTTGGTTGGACTTAGAACACAAAACTCGAGAGACGAAAACAGTAGGTTATTCGGTCGACTGAACTGGTGAGTTCGGTTGACAGAACTAAAAACTAGTAGGTTAAGAACCTTGGGTTCGGTCGACTGGGGGGCTTGGTTCAGTCGACTGAACCATTCTTCTTGAGTTCAATCGACTGAACTCAAGGGTTCGATCGACTGAACTGAGGCGGCGCACGTTTTTCGAGGAACTTCAATCGACTGAAGTGACCTCTTCAGTCAACTGAATTCCCTTTTTGGCGAGCTTATAAGTATCCTGAGAGCTGGAGCGTGTGGAAATTATTTGTTTCTTCCATTCTCTCTGCCTTCTCTCTACATATTTGACCCGTCCGAGCCTAATTTTTGACGATTAGCTTGTGGATCCCTGCTATTCACGATGCTAGCTTCGCGCTCATCCTGTTAGATTCTAGTTCCGACGAGGTCCAATTTTTTAGGCGTCGGGTTTTGACCCAACGAGGTAGGATTCTAGACCTACTGCTGTTATGAGGGTGTTATATGTAAATATATGCGTTTTTACCGGGTAGAAAATGCATCAAATGTCATATTTTCTGTTTAAGCCTTGTTTTTCTGATAGAAAGCATATTGTTAGCTTTTCTTGGCTTATAGTACTGTATGACATGTGGTAGTATGATTTTTCAAATGGTTTTCTTGAAAACGGTGGATTTTGTTAGAAAATGGTGATTTTGTGAAAAATGTCAACACTTAGTGTTCTGGAGGTTTGGATCTCACCTTCGGGGTTGAGTCTCAGGTTTTGAAACGTTTTGTGGGCAATGGAGAAAAATATTTTGAAAATATTTTGTTAATCTCCATGTTGATGGATGGATCTATATACATGTATAATGTATTATTTTGAGGAAATATTTTCGTAGTTGAGCTACGGTACTATTTTTAGAAGATTATCTAGATGTACCGGGATGACGTGTATTTGGCACGAGTTGCCCTCAGTGAAAGTCCAAAAATGTGCGCAATGTAGGTACCTTTGTTATCCTTCGGGGTAGTTCCCGTAAAGAAGGTCAGTTTGGGTGCTCTTTTCCCTCGGGTTGTTGGGCCCGTAAAGTTAGCATTTACGTCGTGGTGCTCCGTATTGAACTTGCCATTACCTAGCAGGCCTTAGGTGGTTCAGGACTAAGGTAATGGACAGGAGTCTATAGTTGTTACCTTTGTCAGTGTGACAGAGTCGATACATAGGATCTCTTTCTTTTTTTCCACGATGGTACATTTCGTGAGGGAACGATGTTTTGGTTACTGTTTTCCTTCAGCTGTAAAATGTGTTTTGTATTGATTAAATGCTTAGTTGTAATTTTATAGTTGTTACCTTTGTCAGTGTGACAGAGTCGATACATAGGATCTCTTTCTTTTTTTCCACGATGGTACATTTCGTGAGGGAACGATGTTTTGGTTACTGTTTTCCTTCAGCTGTAAAATGTGTTTTGTATTGATTAAATGCTTAGTTGTGAAGGAAAAACTGTTTTGGAGGTTTGTGGAAAACTTGTAATTTTATGACGTAAAACCTTTTGGGTTTTGTGGTTGAATTCGCTCCCACTTTACATGATTGCATATTTCTTATTTTACAGCTTTATTTTCTATTTCTATTAGGCTTCGGCTCACGGGTGAAATTTTTTCTGTAAAACTATTTTCAGGTGATGCTTTGGATGATGACCTTGAGTAACTATGGTGATGCGCGCGGTGGCGGAAGACTTTTATAGTTTTCATTTTTGGTATGCTTGCTCCTGAAGGCAGCTTTGTACGCCATAAAGCGATATATTTTTGCTTCTTATACAGGATGTTTACTGTTTATGAGAGATGCGTACTGGGTTTTCTTGTGATTTCAACAGGTGAATTTGAATGTCTAAAAACTTATTTTTTGTAAAAAAAATTGGTGTTTGGTGGATTTTCACGTGACCCTGAATTTTGGGGCGTAACAACAATCTTAAGACAAATTCTCCTATAATCTTTTGTGCAAATACTATGTTACAATTTAATAGGTTTTCTCATAATAGTTGTACAGATTCTTGTCTTTGTTTAATTTCAGTTTTATGTATTATGTTATTATTTCAATTTAATTCTTAGATGGATTAAATTGCAGTTTTATTGATTCAATTCTATTTTTAATTATAGTTTATTAAATTCTGAAATTAATATCGGTGTTATTATTTCTAATTTTGGTATAAAAAAATCTATTATGTACAGATTATTTTGGATTTCAGAAATATAAGCATTTTCTGCAGTTTATAGATTTTTGCAGTCTTTATTATTTTTTATTGCAGTCTTTTAAGGAAAAAAAAATATATTTTTTATCTATAGTATTATTTTTAATTGTAGTTTTTTAAAAGAAAAATAAAGTCTTTTTAGATTTATTTTTCGGGTTATTGAACAGTTTTGTTTGTGTTGTTTCTATAATAACAAAAAATTAAAATATGAAATCTGCAAATGCTAATACTATTACTACTTCTGTTATCCCTACCCCTATCCCAATTTCACCTTCAGTGATACTGGCTGTCACTACAACAGTCCCGGTGAATTACGGAGAAAAGCGAACATGATTGATGCGGATAACCTTTCTACGGGGTTGAATGACATCAGTCTTTCCGTCGTTGTGTCTTAAACAAATCTAGTTGAAGATCCTAGGGAATGGTGGGTGGACACTGAAGCTACTCGCCGCATTTGTTTAGACAAACGAATGTTCTCTACTTATTAGACGATAAATGGAGAACAACTGTACATGGAAAACACTTCTACCTCCAAGGTGGAAGGGCAAGGAAAGGTTATTTTAAAGATGACTTCGGGTAAGGAACTCATTCTCAACAACGTACTGCATGTGCCAGATATTTGCAGGAGTCTAGTTTCTGGGTCTTTGTTGAGTAAAAATGGGTTTAGGCTTGTGTTTGAGTCTGACAAGCTTGTACTCACAAAATGTGGGATGTTTATGGGTAAGTGGTACCAGACTGATCGTCTATTTAAACTCATTGTAAAGGTTGTTGTACCTAAACTTGTAATGAATAAGAATGAATATTCTTCTGCTTATATTGTTAAGTCCTCTTTATGGCATGATAGATTAGTACATGTTAATTATAATTCTCTGTATAGATTAATTAACAGTAATTGCTTGTCTAAATTTGATATTGATCTAAATCACAAATGTGAGATTTATGTAGAGATGAAATTAGCTAAGGCTACTTTCCATTCTGTTAAAAGGAATACAGGGTCTCTGGATTTAATTCACAGTAATATATGTGATTTTAAAACAATTCAAACAATAGGAGAAAAAAAGTATTTCATTACTTTTATTGACGCTAGCACTAGATACTACTACATCCATTTGCTTAATAGTAAGAACAAAACCTTGAAAATATTTATACATTACAAGAATGAAGTTAAAAATAAACTTGAAAAGAAGATCAAAGCTCTAAAGAGCGATAGAGGTGGTGAATATGAATTGTCTTTTGGTGAATTCTATTCACAACATAGCATAATTCATCAAAAACTACTTCCTATTCTCCATAGCAAAATGGTGTTGCTAAACGAAATAATAGAATTATTAAAGGATCTAATGAATACTATGTTGATTAGTTCTGGATTACTTCAAAACTTGTGGGGGGAAGGTGTTTTTTTAGCTAATTAAATTCTTAACAAAATACCCCACAAGAAGACGAATAAGATACCTTATGAATTATGAAAAGGTCGTATTTGTACTCACAAATTCTTAAGAGTGCAGGGGTGCTTGGAAATTGTAGTAGTGCCTACACCAAAAAAGTCAAAATTGGAACAAAAAATCGTTGATTGTGTATTCATCGGTTATGCTAATAATAGTAGTGCTTATCGATTTCTGATTCACAAATATGAAATTCTAGAAATGCATGTTAATACTATTATTGAGTCAAAGAATGCGGTATTCTTTAAACATGTATTTCTTTATAAATCAGGACAAGAGGCAAGTTCTGTAAACAGAACTTATGACACTACTCAAAGCGGTGATCATGATGGAGATCAAGAAGGAGAAGAGGATGAAGAACCTAGACCTAGTAAACGGACTAAATTTTTTAAATCCTTTAGCCTAGATTTCTTAACCTATTTGTTAAAAAATGAGCCTCGAACTTATAAGGAGGCGTTATCCACTGTTGAAGCCCATTTATGGAAAGAGGGTGTGAACAGCGAGATAAAATCCATCCTTTCGAATCGTACATGAGAACTAGTGGATCTTGCACCCGGTTGTAAACCTCTTGGATATAAATAGATATTCAAGAGAACGATGAAAGCGAATGGATCAATTGACAAGTATAAAGTAAGACTTATGGTCAAAGGATACAAACAAAAAGAAGGTCTTGATTACTTTAACACATGTTCATCGGTTACAAGAATAACGTCTATACGTATGCTAATTTCCATAGCTGCGTTATTTAATCTTGATATACATCAGATGAATGTGAAGACGGCATTCTTTAATGGTGAATTGAATGAAGAGATTTATATGGAACAACCGAAAGAGTTTGTTATTCCTGGATAAGAGAGCAAAGTTCGTAAACTCGTTAAATCTCTTTATGGTTTAAAACAAGCGCCAAAGCAATGGCATGAGAAGTTTGACAACACTATGATGTCAAATGGTTTCAAGACAAACGAACGTGACAAGTGTCTAT